>JAVQJF010032210.1:0-25738 GCA_036023855.1 Gadopsis marmoratus
GATCCATGTAAGTGTGTTCCATGTTAGGTATGTTTTAGTTAGTATGTGTTTGGATTTTCTGTTACTCCGTTGATGACTTCCCGCTTTTGTAAGTGCGCTTTACTTTAGTCCTTCATTAAAATCCCTGTTCCTTACTGGCTGTCTGCAATTGGGTCCTTCCACACCTCTACCTACACCGGGTCGTAACAATTTGTTTCCCAGCACAGATACATCTTAGCTGTCCTCTTAAATGCACGACCATCTCAAATTGTTTAATGTAACTTTTACATTAAAGGGATAGTCTCAAAGATTTGGCATTTTGTAGGGATATATCCAGGAACACAGCAAAGGCAGGAGGGGGGAAAAGTACATTTTGAAAAAATTAATAACAGTATTGGCAGTGTGTCTTGTTAATGTGGATATACGTAGATATAGAAGGGAGCACACTTAGCAAGCCTGACAAGGTGGAGGCTTTCCCCCATGAAAAGGTGGTTTTGTCATCTAATGCCACAACACTGAGAAAGATGAGGCAAGAGAAGAATTTGCCATACTGACACGGCTGCGGCATTTGGATCCAGACACCTGCAACGCTGTGAGGTGGAATGGCTTTTTCTTTGACAAAGATCATATCTGCCTTAACTTTGAACTTACAAGGAGGACAGAAACAACCAGGGTCTTCTACTGGCAGAGCGGCATCTGATTATATATCTTTTGGCCACAGCTCTGTCCCAGCCGAGGTCGATGGGAATTGTACATGCGCGCCTCAAATCTGACACCACTGAAAGTGAAAATGATTGACTTTGACCTGGCGTGTCATGTGTCTGCGTGCAGGCCACCTGGTACAGAGCACCAGAAGTCATGCTGCAGATTCCCTTTAATGAGGCCATCGATATGTGGTGGCTGGGCCTGGTAGATGCAGACCTAAGTGCTGGGTACCCCATCGCTCCCTGTATTAAAACCAGAGCAGTCAATCAGTGTGAGACCTGATAGCAGGTTTTAATCCTGTGTTTTCTGTTGTAAAATCCCGCTGAGTACCATCATTAGGTCAAAGATTTAACTATGGTTTCTGACCAAATACTTGCAAAACTAATGACATTCCAATCAGCCTAAGCTGTACTATGTCTTTAGTGTTAATTATCAACAGTTAGGCTAAGCTAAGAAGGTGAACATGGCAACTCTACCTGCTAAACATCAGCATGTTAGCATTGTTGTGGGGAGCATGTTAGCGTGGTTACATTCAGCTCAAGTGCAGCTTCCGAGAGCCGCTAGCTTGGCTGTAAACTCTCCTTCGTGCTCGTATGATGCACGACACACACTCATTTGTTCCACAGTCTTTTGTGTGTGCATTCTGACGAACATTTTATGAATGCAGTTGGTTGAATCTCTAAACAGTTGCGTGAAAACGGCTAATGTGTCAGTTGTCAAGGGTGTATTTTAGAGAATACACAAATGGATTTTGGGGGTATAAAAGACCATGGTCAATTCAAACTAATGAAAGCATAAGTAAATAAATAAATAAATGTGTCACTTAAGTAAAAAATACTTTCACATTTGATTAAAAAGCAGGGATGCAGTTGGGGTGGGCACTTCTTTAAATCCTTTCAGCCAAATCTATTGGCCATATGGATCACTGGATAAAGTATTTTCACCAAGTTACTTCATCCTCCATGAATAGCTCCCCGAATGGCCTGCTTGGAAATGGGAGCTGTAACCAAGTATCATTAGCCCTGATGAAAGCAAATTGATTAAAGTGGCATGTGGATTTCCAGAAGAACAAGTGCCTCCATGAGATTATCTTGGACGGGGAGAAGACATGTTTTCTTTTATTTTTTTTATTTGGGCAAAGGTGCACAGATGGTGCTCCCTCCTTCTACAAGTCCCTGTGAAGCTGTGAAAAATGAGGACAGGAAATGAGACAAAAATCAGGTCCCACTCGAAGTAATTGATATGGCTTTATGAGAAGCTGCATTCTGATGTTGTAGCTAAGATACTGGGGCCTGTGGGCCAATCATGGTGATTAAGAACTAGGTTCTGCTTCAAGCTGCACGATGCAAGTCTGGTGAATCAACAGAAAGCATCAAAGGCTAACAGCTAGTGAGTTTCAGCTGTTTTGATTCACTCCCACCGCTCTCATAGCATCATATTCGCCCGCAGCAGGCAGTAGTCTTCAGCGAACTATAGCTCTGGTACTGAGCAGTTAGTGTGCAGTGGGTCTCTCAAATGGCAGACAGAAGTAGAAGCAACAGCTATTTTCCCTCTGGAGTTGGTAGAGACCAAATACAGAGCTAAAAGAGAGTGAATAGTGAACTTAAATTTGCCAGAAACACCACACCAAATGAACGTTGCTCGGTGACTGCTGTATGTGTTTAGGTTTAAGCAAACTTTTCTTAAGATCAGTCTGAGAGAATACAGGTCCCCTATAGTGCAAAGGTCTTTATAGTTTGTAGAGCACCAACATTCCCTTTAAATATACAATTTTCATTATATATTTCTTACTGTTGTCTCTATCTTCTGAGTGCACATGACTTATTTAGTCATAAAAGTTGAAAAGCATGATCAAACTTTTCAAAAGCACACCTTTGGCAGCAAAGGAAAGACTTTGAAGGTTGAAATCGATAAAAGATTCATCTGAGCGAGCTAAGTAAGTTGGTGCGGAAAAAAAGAAAATACAAAAAAACATTGAGGAATATCAATAAAAACAGCTTCAGACCAAAGCAGCTTATTTGACAGCATGACAGGAGTGTATGCTTTGGGATCGATTACGCTAATGAACTGTTTCATACGGCAGAGCTCTGTAAATATCAACTGAATTGCCCGTCAATAAAGACAAACTGGTTACATTCTATGCGTTGCATTTGTCTCCCCAACTGAATTAGCAAACTTACATTTGCTTCATGCACTTATCGACTGAGTCACTGTAATGAGAGAATTTGTCACGCAAGTCTAACCATTCGACTGCATCGACAGATCTGTTATTGCTGGAGCAGGCCCTCTCATGATCTGTTGGAGTAATAGTCTCATAAGTAATTGCCATTTGACAAAGTGAGGCGGAGTGGGAAAAGTTGTCCACAGAGGCTCCACAGCTGTACATGAGCTGCAGGGAAGGTCTGTTGGCGAGAGACCCAGATAGTAAAAACACAATTTTCCTTTAACTGTTTCAATATAACAGTAACACTGACTTTGCCTACAGCACAGTGCTATTAACACCACAGTGTGTTAACACTGACGTCTATGGTTTACTAAGAATGAAAGCCCACAGACGTTTCGTTTACATCAGTGCACATTTAAGGTGTCCTCCTCCTATTTCCCCTCCTCTGCTTGCTGTATTTTCATGTTTTTCCACTTCCCCAGCTGGTTACCTCTACTAACATCCCAGCTTTCCTGCAGGGCTCTTTTATAATCATGTAATCCATCAATTCACTAGATGGAACCTCCTTAAATCCCCCTTATGCTTCCCTCCATGTTATCCTCGGGGTGTCGAGGCCAACTAATAAGCAATGAGCTACAGTGGAGCTAATGCTATGAATCCTCGCATCCTTCATCACTGATAGGGGCGGGAACGACCTGAGGAAAGCCGTGGGGGAGAGCGATAGAAACCGCTATTAACACTGGACCACCTCAACTGGGTGTACATACAAAACATCCACACGTGCATACACACACACAAACACACACAAACATACTAAGGGGCCCCATAGACAACTTCTTTCTCTCAGGCCCTCCATGTCTGCCTTCCCTCTCCCTATGTCTGAATCACGGGGCCCTATGTCTATATTGTGTGTCAACACACAATCTAAATGCAAATGGTAAATCGTCTCTTCTATAGCCAACAGTCTCACAGGAACCAGCGCACACATCCCCAGCAGGCATTCATGCCATTATTAGGTTAGTAGGGAAGCGATCACAGGTAAGATCAAATAATTAAACCTGCATTTTTAAAACCCTTTACTGCTGTGCCTTGCCTCCGAATGGCCAAGGGAGTCTATTGCTGCATGTCTGTGTTGAGACCTTGGTTCCAAAGACGGATGCTGTTGTGCATTATTGTATAGAGGGAGTAAACTATTTAGAAATCTATATCTAAAAAGGTTTAAATGTTGTTTTTGTGTATAATATGCAATACATGTTTGTGTTTCTTCCTTTTTTCCTTCCATGCTGGGAGAAAAGCTTAATTACATTTTAATGCCGGTGTAGGCTTTTAACCTTTTCTGACACCGATACATTAGTTCCCCTCCTCCTTCAGTACAAGCACCAGGGAATAGATCCTCAAAGCCAGACCAATTATTGGTGGGTAGTTTAAGTCTGCACTTGTGTGAAGAGGGGAGAGAGGAGAGCCCCACATACTGGAACCTATGGTAATTAAGAGGCATGCTACAGTAGATGCTGCTTCTATTAATATCAAGTTAATTCTGATAATTGAGGTAAAAGTTCCTTTATTTGTAACCCTAAGCACCCTCAGCTTGATGCTCATTAAAAGTATTTTCCATTACACCGGACAGGACTGGAGCATGATGAAATCAACGCTTATAAATATCTTATATCCTCAGTGTTTTGGTAGCTGTGTCTTGAATGAATAACTGAATAATTGTTTCCTCTCACTGAAATCCCTTTAGAGAAGATCTGTAAATATCACAGCCAAGTACATCTGCAGCGTCTGACTCAGCCTGTGAAGTTTCTTGGTAACACAGAGCGCATCATGCTGACGATAACCTACATTCCTCCCAGACAAGTTTTGGCGAGTTGAGGGCTCTTTTGGAGGAGGGGCAATTAGGTTTTGTGTGCAATTATGCAAAAAAAAGGAAAAGAAAAAGAATTCTGTTCTGGAGCAATCCCTCATGAGCACAGTACTCAAACTAAAGGCTACGGCATTCAACTTGAGGGTTGCTGCCTTTTCTTTTTGAATAATTCCTTGCTTCCTGAATTAATCATTGCCTTCGTGGTCTTGCCGAAATAAAAACAAATACACACACCAAGGGATGGCTATCATAATGCTATTGTGTCAAAAAAGACAATGTATTAACTCCAGCGCTTCGGGCATTTCACTACCGATGGTGGAGAAACTGCTTTCGAAGCTGTATCATAAATGCAGGGAGGCCATCCCTGATTGGCATGAATCCCTAAAGACTGAAAAGTTCTGGCTTAGTTAAGGAACTACCAGAGGGCGAGAGAGAAGCACTGTAGCGAAAGAGAGAGAGAGTTTAATGTACTTTGAAGCACAAAAAAAACCAAACCAGATTGCTGCTGTGAAATTGCTGCGACGCCTCACCATTAAGCCCCCTGCCGCCTTCTTTAAACAACTCAACGCATCACTAAGGCGACTAATTCGCCTCCAGGTGCCTAAAGCGTCTTCTAGTCAAGGCCCTGCCCTTTTTTGTGTATGGTACACATTCGCGCGCAGAGCATCTGTCAAAATACATCTTCTCCCCGAAGCATTCACAGACACCTCCATCCAAGGACAAATCAATTAGCAGAGAGAGGCAGGCAGATGGTTTTGAAGGACGCTGGTGCCTGTGCCTCAGGTGAGAGGCATCGGATGGCAGCAAGCAACTGTCAAGTAGGATACTCGTCTGAGTGATTCCCCCGATCCACACACGAACGCATCTCCCTGAGAGCCTCTGCCAATATCAGACACGTGCCGCCACAAAGGCAGCTCGCAGCTTACCATAGGATGCAAAAAGCAACGCTGAAAGAGGGAGCGGCGAGTGAATATTTCATAGACATATTATCAAACTGAATCCTAGATTAGCATTCCTTCAAAACTACCCCAGGTAATGCTAAAGAGGCTCAGAGGAAACTGGTTTTGTACATTTTTGTGCACCTCGAGAGCAAAAACGGGAGATCAGAATGTGAATAATTCTATAAAAGAATATCACCAAAATTGCAAATGAGAAATCTAAAAATCTAAAGGATATTGTTAATTCAGCATTTCAGCAGCGGAGTAAGCAAGCTAATCTTTTTGCTGATCGTATACCCAAAAAGGGACAATACATCAAAGAGGCTAATTAGGTGATTTCCCAGCGACTTTCATTTTACCTTCTGACTGATAACCGCATTAGCCTAACTGCATATCTGCAGGTAACCAGGACAACTGTTTGGTTTGTGAATAATTGAGGTATGGAGGGAGCAGGTACAAAGGCAGCCATTTTGAGAAAGTGTGGCGAGGAACGATAGAGAACCTGGAAGCTGAGAGAAAGGCCTATCAGTTAAAAGACCCATTGTCTCCTCTACGGCCATAATTAAGGCACACAAAGGCAAAAGAGTACAGTACACAGTGGCTAGCATGGATGGACAAAACAGCAAAGGTAGGAAATCATTAATTAAGACAAGGCAACATCAGCAGCAAGAAAAAAACATGTGGACTAAATCTCTCTGGTATACAGTATATTACCAGTATGTTAAAAATCACTGCTAAGCAAAGATCCTAAATTTGCATTTTATGGCATATATGTTTTCTCTAACTCTATTCAAAATATATCCATCTATTAACTGTGGTTGACAAGCAGGCAGGGTCCAATCATGGAAATAGACTCCACATAACTGCCAGAAAACATCCTAATTCTTGCTAATTGAGATTCATGGCTTCAAATACCAATCAGATAAAGTGATTAAGTCTTAGCTTGTCCAGATCTTTAAATCATAGCTTCCCCTCCCAGCGCATCATCCTCTGATAGGCCATGTCTCATCGTTTCATTATTAATCTTTCTTTGTTTTGTTTGCTCCCTTGAGAGCTCAGACTTGGCGCAATTAGAAGATGTAATTATTCCTCTGCAGCGCTGTTGATCTAAACAATCTGTATCTGTCCTCTGTCTTCAACACGCTTGATGCATCGGTCTCAGTTGCATACTGTACAGAGCATGTATAAGATAACAATGGAAGAACATGCATACTTAATCAATTTTGAGCGTGGTGTTTGACTATTGTCACACAGTGTAAATGTGAAATAGCAATGAAGGCACCATGCACAGCTGGTAAAGGGGAATAAAAACTTCAGAAAATGGAAAAACAAAGCAAGAAATCCTTGAAGAAAAGGTTTTCATAGCTATTTCTGAAGACTCTCCTAATCATTGTATACCCCGCTGGTAGTACATTTGCATACAGTGTATACAACAGTATAAGGCTGTATGTAATTGGATGAGACAAAATGGTAGAAAACTGATGTGTTGAGCAGTGCTATGTGTTTTATACTGGGGGCAAAGGCTTTCCAAAGCACAGATAAATATCTCAAGCTCAACTTTTAGGTCATGAAGTGCTCTAAACGGAAATATGAACATATGCAAATCTATTACAACTGCGCAAACAGCTACTAAATGGACCTTGTGGTGAGATTATCATTATTTTGTCAACTGCTGTTCCCAAGGTTAATAATAAACTCAAAAGCTCGCGTGGCTAAAAACACATACTCTGATTTGAACTAATGAGGCAAATCCAGATAAAAGCCAGCGTTCTTGGCGTTTCATCTGTCTTGGATCGTAGAGGTGAACAAAGGCAGGACAGACTGCACAAGGATGATATTCAGCAAAGGTCTCGATCTGCATTTGGACTCGGCGCCTCACGTGGCACACACTAGGACACACTAGGATCCACCAGGACGCCACATTCCTCTCATCACTCCTGAAGGAGTAACAAAGGAAATGCAGATCTGGAAGATGGCTCAAAGATGTCCCTCATACTTTGTACATTTGCCGTTTTATGGATGCTAACGAATGAATTGGCACAAGTTTGTTTCTTTTATTTGCCAGCATAGTTGCCATCAGATATTGAAATCACGTCAACACCGAAGCAGTCGGTCGGTATCATTACCAGGAAGCGGAAATGACCTTGCCCTGGAGTGACAGCTTAATCACGGTTGACCATAATTGAGAGCCTGAATCACCAATGATCAAAATTTAAAGCTTTAATCAGCACTGGCCAATATAATGCTGACAGTAAGCCTGTAGCTGGGCCTGACAACTGAAATAGAGCTCACTTCCACAAAGAGTGTGTCTTTTTATGATGGCACTGAATCAAAAAGGAATTAACCACTTTGCAAACACAACATAACTGTGATGAGCTCGGGATGAATTATGATTAGAAATTGTTATCATACTGCAGACATGGATCATTGTAGTTGCTATCTGTTTTTATTACTCCCCGGAGAACAAAGAAATTGAGGGAGGGTTTTTTTTGTTGTTTTTTTGCTGAACAGTACACTGACAGTAAATCTGTCTTTCACCAGCTGCTGGGCTTGAGTTCATATATGTGGCTCTGTTAAATGATAATAAGCTCTAAGTCAAAATATCTGTGCTTTTTCATTTTCAATTCACTATATCCATAAACACATCTCGGGCCAGCTGTGCTGCTGAAGACATCGTTGTCTGTTTTGACTCCAAAATGTAAATTAAACCATGAATTGAATCTGGCCATGAAAAAAGCAACAGCCCCGTATCTTTGATCGGAGTTCATTGAAGAAGGGAGGGTTCCATTCATCTTGACTTTGAAGAACATTAGGCCAATGGCTGAGCACAGTCCATCCCTCTCAAACACACTTACTGGGAATGTCCCATTGGACGTTAAATTAATTTCCCATTTCGAGCCATTAAACTCTTAATGAGTCCTTCAAAAGTGGAATCATTCCATTGTACAGCTACAGTATTCAGGGCATCGATTTCACTTCTGTTTCACCATCTGAGCAGCAGCACGTAAAGATTCGGAAGTCATCCCGCTGCGCTCGACCTTGACTGCGGCGTGACTGCTGTGTTATGTTTGAAATGCCCGAGACCTCTCCACCATTCCTCTTCAATAGAGACGTCCCACGTTCAAAACCCACACGTGTCAGTGTCTTTGTATTTTGCTTTGTTGCCCCTGTCTTTCTCCGCGCGTGTCTCCACGTCCGCGCTCTCAAAGCGCGAGCCGTTGCCTTCCCCAAAGTGGCGGTGATGTGAGCGACTGCCGCTTACATAAACTGTCAGCACTGAGGACTCTGTGTATTCCCAGATCAAAGTGAGGCCTGTCTGAGCAGCTGAAGTGCCCTTAATGTGTTCGCCTCAGCAGCAGGAGCCACAGGCTGCTTCTGCCTGCCTCACTGCTGCTGGTTCGTGACTCGGGGAAAAGAGATGGCGGGGTTTTTTCCTCGAGAGGGACAGATTAAAGACAATGACTGCTTTAGTTAGTAAATGGGTAAATCATGGTCTCATGTCCAAAGGCTAAAGTATGAGAATTATACTTTTGAAAGCCACCTGGCACGTCCTATCAATAACATTTTACTGTTTATTTAATTGCAGACTAATGGTCGTCTTAGGTTCAGACCCCCACCTCACCGCAGTAGTCTCTTACTAGGAATATAGACATAAAAAAATAAGAGCATGAAAATGGGAGATATCCACAGTATAGTACTGCAATGGAAGTGTAAAATAAGGTAAAACAGAAGGCTCAGCCCCCCCACCTAACCCCAAAATATAAAATGTAGATAAGAATATGAATAGAAATGAAGTGCTGAGATAGTTCTGTCTGGAAGTGGTGGACACCTTTATCCTAGAGAAATGTAACCTAAGAAAATCAGAGAGATGGTAGGGTTTCAGTTGTCTCAAGGAGTCATTGACAGGAGACATGACTGTTAATGAAGAAACTGTCTTTGTCTTTCTAAACACTTCATTGCCTCGCACAGTGTACTGACCTTTAACTTAATGTCTCTTCTCCCCAGACAGTATGAATCCATGTTTGAGGTAGATAATCATGCGTTTTCCCAATTAAATCCTATTCTCAGTGTTTCTCCCTTTCCTCGTTAGTCCCGTGTGATGCTATCAGTGATTGATCACAACCATCAGCCTCATATCCTGCCTCACATCCTCCGTCCGGAACATCAAGACCGCTAAGCCTGATGAACATCGCTGATAAACTCTGAATGCATTTGATTACGGCGGCTGGGAGCCCTGCCAAGATGCCTAACAATTAGTCGCTGTGCATTTTACTCATTGAAATAAATTAAGAGCCACAAAGCAGTCAGTGACAGAATGTATGTGACGGCAAATTGTCTTCATGTGCCACTGCTTTTACCTGGGGAAATAATAGAGCTGTAAACAGATTGAGGGACAATGCATTTAGAGCTTTCCACTTAGCAAGTCACAATACTAAATGAAGGTATTTGTGTTTATGTGTATGAGCCCTGATGGCACACTTGAACCTGTCCATCACATAACATAACGGGGTAGTAAAGGGCTTTAATTAACAGAGTGGATCCTTATTGTCATGGGAACAGATAGGGTCTTACCGATGTGTTTTGCCACCTTAAGAGGCTGGAGAATTTCACGGTGTGAAACACTGCATACACGCACACGCAGGTTATGCTGCCATCCACTTGTAGCAGACATTTTGCCTTGTCTTAACAGAGCATTAGAGCCTTACATGTGTGTCCAAGCGGATCAATAGGTGCTCACTATACAACGAACCCAGGCGCAAATTAACACACCAGAGCTGCCAGAACAAGACACCAGCAAGACTCACCAGGGTGTAATTTGAACAAATACACCTCAGCTGCCTGAGTGAAAAACAAGTGGTTGGGGGTGCAATGCTAAATCCAGCGTAATCATTCTTTACTACTACTAAGTCATTACAGCTGTACTTTACACCTGGAACAGCTTTGCTTTGCATGCATCTATAATACATACAAACATATCTATTATGCATTAAAAACATGTTTTTAATGCATGCCGCTCATCCTCGCACTCCATGCTATTGGCTAAATGTAATTATGGTGATCTAATGCGCTGTCGTCCACATTTTACTCCAACTTGTTATAAACTGCATTAGATAAAACGCAAAGCTACATGGATTTAAAGTTTGCTCAAAACAACACCAGCACAGTGAGAGTGACACATTTCACACCAGATTTGTATTTTGATGCTTTGACATCTTCGCCGATATAAAACCTTCTTGAAACGACTGCAAAGGGAAATGGCGGGATTTCGCACAACATTCAAAAGCAACTTCTTTCAGTTTGTTTATTTAATGTAAAGCTGAAATTTTCTGTGTTTTGTGTGAACAGCAATATAACAACACTGTGGTTACACGATCTGATAGCGCTGTGTTGGTGTTGCGCCTACAACATCATAATGTGACCAATCGCATCGTAGCGATATCATAGTTTTGCGACTGGGGTAAAAAGACTGGAAAAATACAAAAGTGTGCCTTCTTGCACCCACGCATATGCAGTGGGGAACAGAAGGTAAGCAATTAAAAATACCTTTTTTAATAATATGATGGGACATTTGAATTTGAGCACATTTGCATCACATGGACAAGCGAAATCTAGTTCAGCTAGCTATTATTAGTGAAATGTAACTTATTCCTGTTGGTTGCTGGTGTTAACTCTAGCTGGCTCCTGCACAGTGAACAGCTAATGAGAGCTGTGGGACCAAGTAGTGCTCTCCACAATACCTGCAACTGTCACCAAAACAACATAAATACAAACTCATTCCATTTCATTTTCATACGATTTCATTCCACTAAAGGTAGCTAGATTTGTTCTGTTTCTGAATCTTCACTGGCTTCTTCCAAACCACACTTCTGGCTTGTGGCCAGATATACAGTATAAGCGACTTGGAGTGGCAGCCATTTTTGGACCCGCTCAATGCTTTCGGAAATCATTCCAATTTTTCTCTCTGCCACTATTCACTTACGCTCTGCTCATGCTGAGAGAAAGCCCCACTCCAAAGCGGGGGACAAAAATGTTAAAGTGTTTAACAACGTGGTGAACGTGCTGGTCATAGGCGGCAGCAGTACCTGAACCGCTTCAGGCAAAATCAGGTTCACGTACCCTGAACGCAGCACTGGCATTTAAACACGTGCAATCCACACATTCATAAACAAAGATTAGGTTGATATTGTACTGGTAAACATGAGCTAAAGAAAAAATAGATCCACTGTCATGGGACGTTATGTATTAAGTGCAACATATTCTTGCCATCTGCTTGGACACACACACACACACACACACACACACCTACACACACAATAGACATGCATGCATACAAACACACCTGCTTAGGTGCATATACAGTGCATATATAAGCTGAGCAGACACAGACACACACACAGTCACTGTTTCACACACTCAAATATATGCACACAGACAATAGCCTGCAACTCCCCTCCAGCCTGGCAGGTAATTGCTGTCTATGGGGGGACAGGTGCTTCTACAATAGAGCGCCAGTGTCCGGGCAGGCTCTATTCAGTGCCACTGTAATTACCTAATTGAAAATCTCGCAGGGGAAAGACAGAGAAAGAGTGTGTGTGTGTGTGTGTGTGTGACTGGCAGAGAATGTGGAGAGTAGAGCAAAAAGAGAGGCGAAAGGAAATGATAAGCGCTGGGCTTTTGCAATACAATAAAGTAGTACCCATCACATCACACCACACACACATGCTCTTCCATAACATCTTTGCACCCATGAACAAAAATATTCACATGATCACACGCGTATGACCACACACACGAGCAGGGGCTGAGGTGTTTTCTGAATCAGATCACTCTGGGGGATAAATATTGTCGGGCTGCCATTGAGGGATGGAATGAAGTAGGGGGCAGTAATGGGAAGTCTATTGTTGTGCGATGAGGATGCGGAGGGGAAAAGAGGAGGAGGGTCAGCGTACATTGGGGTATAAAAGCGGCATGGTCACTCTCATTTCTGGTGTCAGCCAGCTTCGGCTGTAAGCTTTATATGGGATCTATAGACAGAGCAGATGAGGTCTGTGTCTGTGTGTGCGTGTGTGTGTATCCATTTCCTGTGTGAATGTGCATTGTGCGTATAAATGTACAGCCTGCAGGAAAATGTGCTAGGAATGTTTCGCTGCTGTTGCCTTCATTCACATAAGTGCAAAGAATCCAACATATTTAAAGAAACAATTTTAGAGCAGTAGGTAGGCATTTGGGGGAAATGCGCTTATTCACTTTCTTGCAAAGGGTTAGATGAGAAGATGTCATGTCTGCACATTGAATATGTAGCTGGAGCCAGCAGCTGCTTAGCTTAGCTTAGCATAAAGGCTGGAAGCAGTTAAGAAACAGCTAGCCTGGCTCTATTCAAAGGTGACAACATTTTCCAAACTTCACCTCTAAAGCTCACTAACACACACGACATATCCTGTCGGTTTAAAACATACACAGCTGCAAGCTTTTAATATCTAACAAATCCAGGTGCTCAAACCACTTAAACCCTACTGAACACCCCATTTTGTCACAAGCAATAATTCGACAACCTCACATGCGTGACAAGACAATGATGTCTCGTTATTGTCCTTGGCTGCATTTGTCTTACTGCAGCAGCCTTGTTTTGGCTGTCATGTGTGCCTGCGGTCTAGTACAAAGCAAAGGAACTCATCCCCAAGGCCAGCATTCCTAAGTAGGCACAAACTCACACGGGCATTCTTGAAATGTTTTGAGGCGAGAACTTCTGCAACACGATCCGTCTTTGAAAACATTGTGTTTCCATTTCTTGAACAGCATAAAAGAAATATGGGCATGTTTGATGAGCACATTGGGTATTTTTGTATTCGCAGTGTGGTGCTGTCTTTGGAAGTTTGCATGGCCTCTGACGGGTGCAGGAAAAAAAGAAATCAGGTATGAGAAACTGGCTCTGACACTGAGGTAGATTTCAAAGGTGGATTCTTGTAGAAATAATGTGAAAAGATGAGAATTAAAGAACGCAAGAAGGAAGGCAGGACATTGGATTGGCAGGGTAAAATAAAAGGAAGAAAGGAAAATGCAAAAACAAGTCGAGGACCGGGTTTAGCAGAAAGCCTTGTAATGGAGGGAGATTTCTGACTGCTGGCTCCCCTGACAGCAGCGAGATTCCACAGAGAGCCGGACAGACATCCTTCGGTTTGGCTTTGTGGCGTTTGCCGTGTCGAGTCTGACCAGCACACAAGCTGTGAAGTCTATAAACCAATCTGCTGAAATACCCATCACTTTGGCTCTTCCTCTTCATGTGACACACCCGGTGAATCGCTGAAGCACATTCTGTGTCAGTGCGAGCAAAGATGTCACATTCCATCTCGCTGGGCATCAAACGTACCCTGGAGCCGCACACACATGTAAATAAGAAGCGCGGAACATGACGTTCTGTTTGTGGGGAACATTCGGGCCCGTGTGCCTCTCTCTCTCATCTGCTACAGCAGTGATATGTAGACCCTATTAAAACATGTAAATGACCCCCTACTGTGCAATCTAGGAGTACGATGTGACATACAAGCTCAAAAGTGCAGCGCAGAAGTCATATAGTATAAGAGCAAGTGTGTGTGTGTGATGCCTCTCAGACTAAAACCTCTTCTCGATGTGTATGTGTTTGAACACGTGTGCATTATGCATCCATATACTGTATTTGAGCTGTCAGAATTAGACAGATGCTGCCTTGCCTTTCTGTATGGCAAGTTACATGAATAAGATGACATTCTTTGTACACTCACTACAAATGACACATACTATATATACAAGCAAAGCCAAAGCTCACAGAGCCCATATTGAAATGGTTCACACTTCATAATAATAGATACATAGTTATAGAGGGGTTTTTAGTTAACTTTATTAATGGTTGCATCATGTATTAATGGTTTATAGGTCTAATTAGTCAAATGTTTGCTAACATGCTTAATATATGGTGATAGAATATGAATATGTATGTTAGTCAAAAAGGGTAACGCCACCGATTTTTACACATGTGAAATTGGAAATGGCCTCAAGCGATGTGACTTTATCCCACTCCTCATCCCTGATTGAGACTAGTGGCTCATGGCTACATTAATTCTGTCACAATAGTGAAAAATCTATGCTAACCACAGACAGTTAATGCCACAGAATGTCTGAAAGGATGGTTTGTTAGTCTCCGAGTCTGTCACATAACTTTGAGGTCACAGGTTCTGGGGTCATTTGTAATAAATGAGCATGTAGAGGTTCAGTCAAATCTAAAGTCTATGCATAAGCAGGCATGTGTAACATCAGACTTTTTTTTAGCTTTCCACAAACTGGATGCCTCTGCATTTAGAGTCACGGTAGCTAGTCTTGATGGATTAGCAGCAACGGTTCCTCCTTGACCAGTGATGATATACATCACATGATACATGATGCATAATAAAGTAGATTGCTCACACTGCACTTATCCACCTCTTTAGGTTCCTGCACTTTCAGTTTATCTAACATCTATTTATCCTCATGTGAAAGAGAACACTAATGGTTGTTTACCCTGTTTAATGAACAAATGCAGTTCATAATTAGCCCATTATTTTATTCACTGCAACACTGTACTTCTTGTACCTGGAGTATGTTTGCTTCTCTCTTTCTGTTTCTGTTTTCTTTTGATGACAGGTCCAGCTCTGTCCTCAGGAAAGCAATACACAAAGATAGAGCTCTGAAGCGACAAAGTGCCCTAATTGCTATATTGGCTATGACAGCCTTGTTCTTTTCTTTCATCACCAGCACACTCCCATCAGCCTTTTTGCTGTCCTCCCACTAAGCACTCGTCTGTCCTCTTCAACATTTTGTCCAGTGACAGTAGAGAAAAACGGCCAACGTTATCTGAATTAAAAAAGAAAATCAATTTCTCTGTCACACAGACACACACACTCTCTCTTTTGCACACGCACACACACATTCACTGAATTATTCTGTGAATGCCCATTTTCCCTCATCTTCTGCTCTGCCCACTCTGACCCCACCCAAAACGCTGGGGGTCACGTATTTATTTTAAATAGTTTCTCTTCCAGCCGCGATGGCACAAAAGATATGAAATCAGAGTTATTTATTAGGATATAAAACCTGTAGTTTCAGGAAAGTGAAACCTTGGTAGATATTGAATTTTTCAACATGGTGCTCAATCCAAGCCATTGTCTCCCTGTCCCTGGGGCCCTGGCCTGTTACATGTTGCATTTAAGCACACAGGTCAATAAAGGTAATTGATAAGCTCTCATACGGATATATAGTGATGGATGACAGATATTTCTGGTGCAATGAATCAAACTACCTCTGGAGCCATAAATGGATAATTGTATCCCCCACCTAATGGGAATAAGCATAAACTCATTCTCCATAGTCAATGCCATACAGTGTCAGACAGGCACCTATATGGCTGCCTTATTGGTCCATCACTTACACTTTATGATCACCTCAGAGCTGAAGCAGAAATGCCATAGAACCACTGGTGGCCTAGTCATACATTGGCAAGTCCATTGATTTGCCCCCAGGAGGCGATAGAAACATAGTATCAGTCTTCTTCAAGTCAGATCTTTATGGAAAAAACTGACAAAGATGCCTTATATTCGTAAAGAGAAAAAAATGTAATAGCGATGTTTGTATTTGCATGATCCAAGCACATGTAACGTGAGAAGATATTATGTGAAATTGATAGCAGCAATTTTAATATAAAAGTTTTGTCCTTGTAATTATTCCTTTATCTCAAATTATATTTTCTTTACTTCAAAAGTACCTTAATATCTTTCATCCCCAAGCAGCATCCCCAAGGACATAGTGTATCAAAAAATGCTACCCTCTGGTGGTTAAACACACAAACACACTGTTGTATAAATTCCACAATACTGAAATGATCTTTAATGTAAACAACCCCCCCCCCCAGCAATTTAACTTTTCAACACAACATAAAAACAAGTAAACGTGTCACAAAGGATGTCCTCACATTACAACCACACCAACATAAGCACGTTTAACATTTTGATTAAACCCTTAGTGTTCAAAATACATTCAATGGTGCAAAACCCATAATCGTAGCAGTAAAAAGAAATACTTTGGCATCAGAAGAGAAGCTTGTAGCTTATTGTAGTCACGTGACCTGACATCACAAGACTGATAGTATAAGACATAAATGACCTTTTCTAAGTGGGGGTGACACTTGCATACGCCAACGACATACTACGTCAGTCACTCCATTTTGCTTTTATTTCGGGTCATGGTAACCTGTGTAACAGATAAAACGGAATAGGACAAACTTTCACTCAGGAAAACAGTACTCTGATAAAGGTTTCATATGCTCACCCCCCCCCCCACCACTGTAGAACTCGCATATGAAGAACTATTCCAGAATCCGTTTACATAATCACATTCCACTGAAATTATTTTTCCATGCACGTTCTCTGAAATGACACCTCTTCCATCTTGTTTGTAATTAAGTGGTTTCTGAAGGTTGAAAAAGTGCATACATCTCTGAAGACGGGCCCCGCTGAAAGCCTTTGTGAAACACTCTTATTAAAAGAGAACTGGACAGAGTTCAATAAATTCTCCAATATGGAAAGTCAAGGGCTACTCTTCCAAACGTTTACAGATATTTAGCACCACGACAAATATTCAGCTTTAGTCCGTAACCAAAGGCACTGACAGGAGAAAAGTATTACATGGAAGAGATTAGATCCTTGTTACTTTTAAAAATCCCAAGTTGTCTGTGAAATATGAAATGTTTGTAATAAGTCTAATAGAAACACCTGGGGAAATAAATCATGTATACATCTGTAGTAAATACTTCTCATAAAGTTCAATACTTTGCTACTGGCTACATTTACAGTCAATTTCAGGCATTTATATCACGCTCTTTTCCAGAGGTGAGTCATTGTTAGTCTCAGTCTGAGACAATCCCAACTGTTTACCAAGATAATCCAAAAGCTCCACTCATTAGTTATCCACAAAGTAGTCTATGCATCATTGGACAACTCCTGTTCACAAATGTTTTTCAACAGTTTGCTAGGTAAAAACTCTGCATTTCTTTTTTGTATATCAGTCAAAAAACCCTGCTTTGAACAGCCAGCTAGCAAGGTTATAGTAAACTCCTCCGTTTCTTGCTCAAGGACAACAAGTGTGTCCTTGAGTCACAATTAGCACTGTTCCTTGTCTCCAAAGTGAGACTAAGGCACAGTCTCTGTCCTGTTGGCCTCTGTCACCGTCCAAGAGCATCCTTCCTGCTGATCTTCGCCAGGCTGTGTGCCAGTCTCTTGGTGAAAAGCGGGTGGGATTTACCACAATAAGTGTGTGTCGTCTTCAACAGTTCCTCTTCTAGAGGATCCAACAGAGAAGCCACCGGGTCCGCACCAAAGGAGTACTGGAACGACAAAACAATCCATCGGTTAGATTTGCTGCGATTATGTTTGATAAATCCCAAAAAGCATTGTATATTCATTTTGAGAATAATATCCTCAGCTTGAATGTATTGATCTCACATATTTTGGAATGTGCTTTAGATGTGCAGAATAGACACTTCATGTGCTAAAACAAGGAATTGTACTGAATATAAAGGCAGACTCAAGGTATGAAGGAGATTTTGGTGCATCCAGCTGGTCTCATGTTGCCAAGTAAGTCGGCTTGTACTCTGTCTCTGTTTCTTCAGAGAGCTGAAACATGGGGGTGGTGGTTGTATAAAGGTTGGAGGAGTGGGTTTGGAAACATAAAATGAGCAGCTGACCCCCCCCCCGAGGACAGCTCTCAACCCCCTACTGTTCCAGTGGAATTGATCAGACTCCCTCAGTAAGTAAGCAAAGTGGTGCTTGGGGTAAAAGGAAGATATCGTTCCCTGGATAAATTAAAAACTAAATCCACGAGGCAAGCTCAAGTCAGATGGGACCCCAAATCTAATCCGATCGGTCAGCCGGGCAAAACATAAAAGCAGTGCACACTGTTGGGAGTCAGTTTTATTCTATAGGCTTACCGTCCAGTGATAACCGGGGATTACAGGAGAAATTTCATGTCTTCCCAATAATGAAGGAGCCTTTACAGCGCTCAGAGGAAATCAAAGGGGAATTACCATTTTTTATGCCAGCTCATTTGCTTGCAGTTGGGTCCCTGATATTGGGTCAGAAAGAGAATGACATTTTTATGAGCACATACACACACCCACCCCCGCCGGTCATAAAGTTGCATTTACAGTTGGTGTATTGATTTTGTGTGGCTGATGGGGCACCGTTGGTGCGCAGACCCCAACTCTAAACGTACTGTCGGTTGTAAAAATTTAACTGCTGCTTGCTGGGCTCAGCTTCTTGCAGCGGAGGGAGGGAGGAGAGGCTTTCGGATGGACAGACCGCTGTCTGCTTGAGACGCAGACAGGGAGGAGCACTGCCGTTTGTATTCCCAATGCTTCATGTGAGGATACTGGGCATGGACACTAATTTACATGCATTTGTCTCCAGTTTATTAACAATATTAACTGCTATGAAAAAACACCTAATTTTAAAGAAAGAATGAATTACTTGTTGTGACATTAATAGATGGATAGGCCTGACGTTTGTCATCCTTTTGTCTTGCTGTTGTCATAACTACATCCGTCACTTGCTGATATTGGATTTTGATGATGTGTAGGGCATTTTTATTATTTGCAGGGGGGTGGGTATGTCGTGAATTTTGGTGAACAGAAAGCTAGCTTGTAAAAAGTGAGTCTGGGTTTGAGGTCTCTTTCCTGCACCGGTTTGCTGAACCCTCACACTTTTACTGAGCAGCCAATGTCGTACCATAACACTACACAGGCTAGCCGGAGGTTCTGCTGCAGACGAACAAGCAAGAAACCGATTAAATGGTCCATCCAGTGAAATGAAACACACTGAGGATCAATCTATACTCCTCCATCCTCCTGGCAAACCAAACTTAATCACATATCTATGAAAGTGTCAATATCTCCAGATAATTGGGAAAGCCTTGTGTGTTAGTGAATGCTATGGGCCCAGCAGCATATACCGTACAGGTACGTGTGTGTCTACTGCTGTAATTGATCCTGTCCTGTAAAGCCACAGTTTTAACTGCAGGCCGAGGATAAGGTATGGATCCACCATGGGTTTGATCTATGTTCAATGCTTTTTTAATAGGAAAGCAATGAGACTCCCAATGTTGATGGCTTCATTAAGTAAATGCCACTTGTGTCGTCAATATCATTACACTGCTGGTAAACAACCCATAAACATCCTCACGGGGGAAATTAGCTTTCACTCCATCCCTCTGGAAATGGTGGAGGATTTGTGCTTTCCAATGCAGACAATCTGGTGACACTAACACTTAGGGCGTTTGGGGTCGGAACCAATCCAAAATCTCATCTAGGAGGGTAAAGAAACAGGGCAGTGGAGGAGAGCAGGTGTGTCACTGGGGTTATAAAAGGGCTCCTTCCATCAGATGTTGCACAAAATTACACCTACAACACTTCGAAAAGGCTCACCAGGCTTTTGTCTTTTCCCCCTTTTATTTTTTACTTAGGTGCAACTTTTCAGTCACTGTTCTGGTGGACAATTTACTTCCCAAAATGCCCTTTTAAGAATTTGCACGACTTTCTGCATCCAGTACGTCGCATAGATTGAAATAGAAATTGTATAAAAACCTTTATCACAAGAAGAAAGCAAGTATTCAAGTTAAAAAAAAGAGTGAGCTGCTAGATGGACTGTGATATGAGGCTGCCTTTGCTCCTCTTCCAGCATCAATATCTGCCTGTATGTTTGAAAGTTGTTAAAACACAGTCTGGGACAAATCCTTTGAATCCTCTGGGCTTTTCTGTTAAAATGTTTAGATTATTGACCATTTCTTGGTTATTAAATTTAATTGTAGACAAACTGCACACATTTGATATGCCTTGTTATCTACATTTGTTCTTCAATAATTACTAATAAGTGAAAAACATGTATGTTTTGCACACATCTGTGATGAAGATGAAAAGAAGAATGGAAGTGCACTAAACACAGAACATTAAAGCAGATAAATCTTAAAAGTTGGGAGTTCAATGTTAATATAGATAATTTTAATGTCTTATTTCCTTTCTTGTAGAAAGATCTGTATTTTACTGTTGCCATGTTTTTTAGTCTGAACAGTGCACAAATCCCACCGTGTTCAATCCGTGTCCTGGCTGAACATACAAAGAGGCCTATGTTGGATACCGTAACTGTATTCACAAAGCCTCAATATAGATGTGTATTCAAGCATCTCAAACACAAAGACACAAGGCCCACGCCCACCTTTCGTATGGCCTCGTAAACCGCCCTGAAGGCCGGCTGCTTGTGGTCATGGTAAACCCCTCTGTTTCCATGCAGTATGTAGATGCCATCTTCTTCAGCCGACGCGCAATTACTGCCATAGATACAATGATCTGGGCGATAATTCCACTGGCACGGAAACTCCAGCAAGCCCTCTGTGAATGGAGTGGCACAAACGCACAGAAGAACGTAAGTCCAGCTACAAAGTCAGCATCCTGTAGAATTTGATGAGTATGATAAGCTTTAAAAAAGAAAAGGATTTGGGCAGTCAATAACAATTCACTCCTCTTCAAATTGGAGTCTAAAAAGCAGAACGTATAAATGTATAAAGTTGTGCATATACATATTTGTGCATTACTGTGTGCAGCCTTACCAGGGTTGTGGTGGAAAATGATATTAAGAAGGTCCTGGTCTCCCCAGGTTATGTTGAGTTTGTATTTCTGAAGCAGAGGCATCAGCAGCTCCTCCCAGCGCAGCCCCACAGCCGTCATGTCATTCTGTCACACGCACATGTACAGTACACACAACAGTCAGAAAGATGCCATTGCTGTGTCAGGATGTTAAGTGTTGGGAGCTTCAGAACAGCATCAGATTGGACAACAGGATCAGACTGAATCCTTTCACAGGCCGTAGTGCACAACAACTGCAGCAGGAGGAGGACATCTTGTGGTCACTGATAAAATGAACACCACAGCGTTCAGCCCTACCTTAAAGAACATGTTCCTCATCCTTGTCATGTTCATGAGCATGACCCCAGAGTTGATGCCTGTCCTGCCATAGAAGGGGTGGCGGGCGAAGCGGTTGTACCAGGCGATACGGGGCTCCTCGTGCTCCGGGGCCATAGCGGCCAGCTGGGAAGAATTAAACTGGGACAGGAACTCCCACAGGCGGTCTACAGGCTGCAGGAAGAGGATGTCTGAGTCGACGTACACGATTGAGTCGACGTCCTTCAGGATCAGCTGCACAGATCAAAAAAGACAGACAAAAGACACTTAGAATATTAATGATGAGAATGCTCTCCAGTGTTTTGAATGGCGCATACAGCTGGTATGTTCAGAACAAAGGGGACTGTCCTCAGGGTAACAGAATATAAGACACTGTGTAAAGGTGGACTTGAATGATTTGGAAACATTTCAATACAGCGCTCCTAAACATTGAAGTGAAACACGGTTATATATTTCTTTCATATATTTTACTCTGTTGTAGATAAGTGAAATTGGTCATCTGTAAAAACTGGCCAATATTTATCGGTATTTTACTGGATAGCATATTTTCCAATTCAGAGCTCCACAGTTTTTATGTTTAAGTAATTGAACATGTCATGACGTCAGATGTGTGTTTCCACAGTGGTTCTGAAGTGAAGGGTCTTCTCTCTCTGAGAAACTCACAGGTAAGAAGAGCCTCTGTGAAGCACAGGGTTTGAAGAGTTTCTTCCACTCGGCTGCATTCTCACTGGGGAAGCTGATGGAGTAGACGGTGTAGTTGAACCTGGAGCGAACAAAGCCAGGCCATGACTCCAGCTGGAACACGTAACACATTAAATAGTTAGTAGGGACAGAGAGTATAGGATACAGTCAAGCAAGCAACTTGCAGGTCGGTATTTCGTACTCACAGCTTCCATGAAGCTGGCGTGCAGCTGATCTTCGGCAAAGATGTGCAGGCAGAGGCGCTTGATGCTGAAAAGCACAGCAGACTTGATCATGGTGAGCGTCTCCGCCTGCCTCTCCCCACAGGCCACCACGGCAAGGTGCATGGGTGGTTCAGGTCTGCTCTGAGGTCCACCGCCACCCGCCTCCGCCTGACCCCGCTGACGCATGACGTACCTGAGTGAGAGGACGGAGAGTCGATCAGATTTTTAAGAAGTTAAGTTACCAATTTTAGGAGTAGGGAGCAAGTAAAAAGATTTAACAATTCCAAAGCACTCCGAGAACAGAGTATAATAATAACCCTGTAATATCGCATCGCCTACGCGTTTTGATAAAAGGCTTCATCGGGGTGGCGTAGGTGTCAGCCATTATTTTTGTTAGCATTTGTTGTAACCCCCGATGCCAAAAGGGAACATGCTATGAGTGTGACTTTTTAAAAATATGCTTCACCTTACTGTCTATAAAGCAAAAACACTGCAGTTTTCTCTTTTTTGTAAAAAGATTACTGAAATACATCAACGTAAAGCCGCCAGAGGATGTTTTAACAGCGGCATTATGGCCACCGCTGCATTTCACTGCATATATTGAGAAATGTGAGCATCTGACATCAGTGATGTGCTGGTGATAAGAGACGGTAACCCCACGACCGCTCACACATTTCTTGTTAACCACATTACACACACAGAACCAATGATCACACATAACGCCTTTGGTCATATAACATACTCACGGTTTATTTGGCATTTGTAAATATTACATTATTTGCATTTGTAGCGTGCACGTTTAGCTTTTGTATGTTTAACAATGTTAAGTTGTATTGAGTTGTTTTAATTCTCTCTTCTGGTTAAGCGGTGCTGGCTGGGGGGGGGGGGGTCATCCGGTCACTCAAACAGAGGATGAGTTCCAGGAAACAGTGGCATTAAAAGCAGGAAGTGCCAACTGGGACTGTACCAAGTACCCACTACCCCGAGGGGAGGTTGGGGTTGTTTTAAATAAGTGTTTTGACATCAATTCAACCACCCAAAAACAGCCCCTTTCTGGTTCCAGCATCTCAAACGTGACTCTATATTTATGTTTTGGACCTTTGGGCCAGCAATTAGGCTTTGGGGGATTAAAGAATCCATTGTCTGACCTTTTCAAAGACCAAACAGTTAATGGAGAACTTGATAACATGTTTGTTGTGCTGTAGTCCTCCTACCTTGCGGATTTGCTTTGGACTGACTGGACCAGGTCCTGGCTGCAGCCGTGGTTGGAAAACATTAGATAAGTGGAACATTTAACATTTGAGTAATCACTTCACGCGATGAAACATCCATTTTCCATGTTACAATTTGATGTTCCTCTATCGGATTTCTCTCGGAACATTTGCCAAAATGCAAGGCCGGTTTGGACCGTGGGGACACACGGGCCGTTCTTCGTACGACAGCCGCGTCTGCAACTTTAACCTCGGAGGGGCCACGCGTGAAGTCACGCACCTGTCCCCAAGTCTCGCGTAACTACGGCGTTAAACCACGGAAAGATCTACGTTCGGTACATCTGAAGCTACGTTTGTCTGCTTTGAGGAGCGTCACATTCCTGTACATCACAGGCGTAGTCCGGAGTAGCTGTCTACACCTGTGCCCGGCGCTCGTCGTTTAAAATGCCACTTTAATCCCCCCGGGTTTACCCCGTTAAAGCAGGAGCGACCCGAAAACCCCAGACTCCTACCTATTGTACCAGTGTGGGCTTTGGGGCCCAGGTTGGTCCGCGGCCCCTCGCCCGCCTCCGTGGACTCTCGGTGGGATGAAACCCCTCTGCGGTCCGCCTCCTCCGACCGGCACGTACGAGAGAACCAGTTTACTGTAAACATACAAGCCGGAAAACACGGCAAACACCGTGCACAGCAATAATGCACGAAGGTAACGCCGCATTATGGAGTTTGGAAACGCAACTCGGAGCCAAAGTCATGACACACGGTAACTACTAGCGTATAATAATAACTGTGAAGCTCGACGCAATGGCAACGCTCTTCCGGTCAAAGTTTAGAAAAGCAAAATGTCCTCACGCGTTGCAATTGCGCCCTCTGGTGGTCACGCTAAAGCTCTCGTCTGTTCGAGCTGAAAGAATGCGTTAATGTCTACAAGATGACACTCACAGCTGAGCTCCTCCTCTCTCTCTGTAGGACTATAGTACTATGTAACAATGTAAATACAGTGTCACAATTTAACAGTGCAGAAGAAAAAAAAAACTGTCACAAAACTACAGCATATTATGCCTGTGCCTTTCTGCTTTTTATTTTTGGTACAAGATTGCTTTATGACATTTAAGAACCATTTATGCAGTTATGCACTGTCAAATGTGGGCTTTTTTTTTATCCCCTCAAATGTTCATGTCATCATGTTAATGCTTGTGTGCTGTATCACTCTTGCTCTTTCCTTTAGCCCCTTGTCATTTTCTTTGGCCCACCTTTTTTTGACAGTTGACAAACACGTATTAGAGTACTCCTGAAAGCTGGGGGGGAAAACATTTATGTCGTGACACTTTAATCACAAGTTCACTCGCTTTTCCCTCGTCGCCTTTTTGTACGTGTAGGTCTTAATGCTTTTATTTTGAAGGCGACGACAAAACCTCCGGGCCTCAACTCTATTCACTCCGTTTCACTTCACGCATATCAGGCAACAGAAGCAGGAGGTCGGGACCCTCTTGGGGGAAGGGTGGGAGCGATAAGCGGAGTTGACCCCCCCCCCCTGAAAAGACCCATTCATGGCTGTGTGACTAGTCGTCTTTATTGAGGTGACTCCACTAGACAACAGACCTGAACGTGCAGCTGCATTTTCATCTACTGTGGGAACATTTAGGGACCGAATCAAGTGGTTAATTAACGAGTGCGTAAACTGGACCATATGCTCATAACTACTGTACGCCTATGGAATTATGTCATGGAAAGGCTACATGGATGCACAGTTTGGAATTATGGGCCCAATCTGCTCACCAGGTGGCGCTAAAAACCAAAAAATATTGTTCTGCTTTTTTTTTTTTCTTTTTGTTTTTTTTTGGGGGGGGGGGGGGGGTTATTTTTAATGGAAAAAAAAGTGACTAATTACAAATGAGTAAAATTGGCTGCATAAATTAAAATAAATTTTGTTTTTTTTGATTTTTATTTTTTTATTATTAAC
>JAVQJF010032222.1:0-20241 GCA_036023855.1 Gadopsis marmoratus
ACTTTGATTTTTGGGGTCTCTTTGAATTCAGCCCTCTGTAGGTTGATAATTTTCATTTCCATCAAACGATGTGGCATCCTTTCGTTCCTAACACATTACCCAGTCCATATCAGTATAGATATCCAGCATGATTGTTTCTGATGTGTTTTCAAAGTGTTCCTTAAATCTGTCCCTTTGTAATGCTGAACATTACGAAGGGACAGATGTCTTAAGTTGTTAATTAAAAGTGGAAAACTGTGCACAGCAGCTGCAGTGTCATTGCAGTTTATATTTCCATGAGGAAAGTTCAGTTTAACATAAACAATTTTCCCTTTAGATTCTTACCTTACACAGATCGAAGGATCACGATCAACCATACAATAAAACATTTCCTTTTGCTCTCAACTGAACGCGTGTCATGGCACAGTCACATCTTTACGCATAACAATTCCTCGAGGAGGAGGGCTGTGATATATAAATAACACACCTAGTTAATAAAAGATAAACCCTGCTGTCATTGAAGTGCCTGACTGTGCAGATGAAGTCTTGCTCTATGGCTGGGAGACTCTGCTTTGAAGTTCTGAAAACAATATGCCTCTGACTTTTGAAAGTCCTCCACCATATGATGCAGTGTTACAACAAGTGACAACGGAGAAAAGAGAAACTGTCCTGACAGGAAGCAGCTTCGTTATGACACCAGATCAATGCAAACGCGCTGAGGGTGACTTCATGAATAACGTCGGGAAGACATTGCCCGTGACACTTCCTGTGTACCCTAAACTTCCTTTATTCTCTCAACAGTAGTTGCATAAAAGTAGTTGACTGTAAACGGGATTAAACCAGCCGTAATACCATCAGATAGCTGTCATAAAACTGCTGGCAGTTTGGAACTCTTAACAACGTTTTTGAAGCTGCCTTTCCTCGCTCGGTTGTTGCAGACTGTGCAAGCAAGGATACTGTTGAAACTTTATCTGTCACGTCTCTTATGTATATCCACCTTATGCACAACTAAAGCCAGGTTGCTCTGTTTCTATGGAGAAAGTGTTAAGTAAGTAAAAAAATAAGAAAGTAACAGTTCAATGTAAAAAACATAAGCAAACTTATTTGCCTTGGATAAACGAAATCTGTGCAAATAACTGTTTAAACTTTGTTTTTGCATTTCCACGCCTCTGCTGGGGGATCAATATATTGACTGAGTGAATGATGTATTAGGAGCATGAGGGGTCAGAACTTAATCCATAAATACAGAGGGGGGGAGAAATTAAAGTAAACCGACAGAGATCAGGTGACGGCAAAGGTCATAGCATATGATTCACATCATTTCCATACTCATAAATCCATCCATTCAGTCAGTCCTGGAGATCTTTACAGAAGCGTTTGCATGTTATGTTTTACATGTCACCTTTGTCGCACCGGTGTATTATTTCGACTCATGACCGTTAGACAGAAGAAGAGGTTGACTGGAAAGTCTTGTTAAGGTGGCAACTGGCACAATGAGGGAGACCAAGGTCCTAGAGATGTCGCACCCTTCTGAGGGTCTCAGGCCTTCCTTTTGATCACAATTCAAGCGGTTACAGAGCCACGTCTCACTGTTCAAACAACTGCAACAAATGAAATGTTTTAAAGACGTGCATCATGAATTGTTAACCTACAGTGGAAACGCTCTCACCTCCCTTTGAGCAAAACTCTTTCTGTCTCTGCAAGGGTAAGGCTGCCGTGGAGTCCTTTGACCACCTGAAGTCTAGTACAGTTCTGTGTGTCTGGATGAAACACTGATAATGTCATGCTGACAACCTGGCTGTGTGCGTGTCTGAATGTGGTGCAAGCATGTGCAGCATGTTCCTGTTTGCTTTTGTGTTTTGGCTCCGTGTTAAAGGAATCTCTGCGGGGAGCTGGGAAAAGTTTCCACTAAAGCAAACTGCGATGTCCACCCCCCCTTCACCCTGTGTGATCTGATTGTAATAAGCCCTGCATCTGTCTACCATCAGCCCCCCCATCTTCCTTCTCCAGCTTTCTCTCCTACTCATCTTTCAATAGGCTCGGTCCACCTCTCGCATATGGTCCCATCATGCCTAACTGCTTTGATTCACAACTTAATTCCGATGGATAATCAATTTACCTGGGCGAGATGAAGACTGGCAGGATGGTTATTAGATTTCATCATGCCTGGGTTGACAAGGAGAATGTTTAGTTCTAGTATAGCATCTGCGCAGACATAATTGAGATGCAACACGCTGCGTGTCAACAGATATGCAAATATTCTGAGGCACATGCACCAAGTCTGATTCAGGGTAACCCACAGTCATTTCTGTAATCAGACCTCATAAAGACTTTTAATCTCCAAAGGAATGAACTTTGAAGGTGGCTGCTGGCTCAGCAGGCAAAGGTGTGCAGGATGCTTATGGCTCACACTCTGTGTTGAATGTCATTCTCCCTCCCTGTCGCTTTCTGCTGCATGCTATCTAATAAGGCACCAGAAAGCAGATAAGTACATAATAAGGGCTTAAATGTTACCATCTAAATTCTGACCAATTTTAAATCTCCACGTTAGGGTTCAGGCTCCTTTGTGCCTTTCTTTACCTGTTTTATATTTGTAGCTCAAATATACTGTATGATTTATTGTTTGAGGTCAGAGAAATTTTACTTTTCGCTGTGGCTCACAACAAAAAGAGTCTTTCATCTTAAAATGGCAACCCCAGTTAAATAAAGGTCATTGGAAGAGAAGTAAGCGGGATGATGATGAGTGATGACTTGCTTCCGCGCTGAAACACAACTTTCAGAGACGAGTCGATATCATGTGGGTTAAAAGTCTTCCAAGAGTAAACAAACATCCTTGTTTAAACAAAATGATACAGCCTCTGGAGTTCAGGCCAACATAAGGAGACTCCACTAAGCGAATCCACACGAAAAAGGAAACTCCAGGAAGCAACAGTTCTTTGGTACCCACAGTGACTTACATTCAGCATGTGAACCAAAAGACTTAAGGTAACAATTCAAAATGCCAAATGGTTGAATTAGTTTTGTCAGGTCTAAAACGACATCACCAGCGAGTTCTCTTGGCTGGGACTTGGAGACTACAAATTTATCACCAAAAGCCTGCATTTAAAAGAAGTTGCAAGGAATCTGAAACATGTGGACATTTATAGATGCAAAAGAGCTAACGAAAGACGTTATTGGAGGAAGTTTCTGTTTTTAGGAACACTAGTGGTGTGGTTCTGTGGATGGCAGTGTTGGTTGATCTTTTCATGTTTGGTCATGAATACATTTTTGTTGACAATAAGAAAAATATAGAATATCACCACAGTATTGACTATAAGTCAGGATATTTCGTCCTTTGCATATTCCATTTTTAAATCTGTCTCTTGCAAAACCACCAACTTTATAGAACTGCAATGCTGAATTGCTTGAGCACCCTTTTAAAGGTTAAAGCAATTATGACTGTGAGACTCCTTGGGATAACACTACTTTGTAGTGCATAAATGCATGCTTTCTGTTCCAAGAAGATTGTACTTAAAAGTAAAAAGAAAACGCTCACATGCAGCTTTACTCGTTTGAATGTCCTGGGAACTGCCGGCAATGGCACTTGTGTGGTTTGTGCCCCGGGTCCAAGGATTTAAGACCCATCATGATTGAGACACATCCTTAGAGTGACTGTGGCTAAGGGAATTTTTCTGTGGCAAAATACTGTATGTTTGTACAAATGACAACAAAATCTGTCAATGTGACGTGAAAATTTCTCACTCGTCGACACATTTTAATAAAAACAATTAAACACTTAACACTAAAAATGGCTTTTTGAGATGACTTGCTTCCTACCCCCAGGACATGAGTCTATAGTGATGTTCCATATTTTCATATTTTTCAAATGGGCTAATGGCAGTGGGATTCAGGATTAGCCTGAATGCATTTGGGAATTCTGATGTGTGTGTAGGCCTGTGGGAGACAAAGAGTGTGTGACCATACAAGCCATTTACTGTTGTCCCTGGAAAGCCGTCTATTTGTATTTGTAGACGTGGCATGCTAATTGAAGTCAAGGCCTTCCCTGTGAAAATTAGTCTCACAGCGCAATTAGCCTGTGAGAACCATCAGTAAGAGACATTTAATCCCAAACTGATGGATGCTAAACATTAAAATATTCAGCATTATTAATCATCCAGATTTAACCCTGTGGGCACTCCTTCTTAGCTTTCATTAGTTGTTTTAGACATTTATTTATCCAGATAGGGGTTCTAGACTCCCTGCCAGATATCCTTATTTCTATCCCTCATCACTTTAAATGCCCCCGATTACTCTTCCTTCCTTCCTGCCTCTGTTTCTTCCTCCATCTGTCTTCCCCTGCCCACTTTGCTGGCTCGTTTTCTGTGTGAGAGACTTCCATGCGGTTGAAAGGTCCATGCAATGGGCTGCGGTCTGCTCACACATCATTTGTCTTCTCCCAGATTGGCTTGAGCGCCATCGATCATCGTTGCCTTTCCGGAGCCCCTAATGTCAGAAGCGGCTGTGTGTAAAAGAGACTGTTGTTTGGCTGTTTGAGCGTGTGTTTGCTCACACACACGTTTCCCACGTCCCGCCAACCTCAGGGCTGGTTCAGCAGCCACAGGAGAAGCTTTCCTGCCCATTTTTGAGCTCACTGCTCTGCCCTCCAAAGCTACTGGAATCCCCCTTAACCTTGCCTTCCTTACATACACTCCATATACAGCATGGTGTTACCTCCCATTGCTATGCTGGCCTTAACTTGATCACATTCACCCTGATAGAAGTTTGAATGTCTTTGTAACTTTTCAGCTCTATGGATGGCAGTGTTGGTTGTTGGGTGGTGGTGGTTCCTGCAGAAACATTGAACTATATTAGCTTTGGCGATCCCCTGATTTTATCTTTATCGAGCGCCATCATCAGCTTTAAAGCTGCACTAATCAATATATCTATGTTTACCTCGGGTGGAATGACCGTGTTTAATGTGAAACGGGTCACATGTGGTGATGAACTCACAGAATTATTTCCCAACTTTGCGGTTTCCCTAAAAGCATTTTAGCCCAATCGTTTCCTCTGGTAAACCCGCTGTATGCTACTTGTCCGTCACCAAATGGCAGACTAGCACCTAGATGGTGAACACGGCAGTGCATTTGGCAGATAAGTGCTAAATATTCTTTCAGAAGTTGGTGGAGACCAAAACAAAGGTATAATGTAGAAGGAGTTGGTATAAGTAAGACTCCAAATGAGTGCTATTGTTTCACCGCTCACGCTGGGTGTGCAAATAAGCAATTGCACACGTTTGACTTATCAACTTTGCAAGGTGATACTATGTCAATGATATGTTTGTTCTGCTTCCGCAAATAGCAAAAAAAAAAGGAGAGAAAAAAATTCTATACTTTTTGCAGCAGTGGATTTTCTTGTTGTATCTGTGGAAATTGATTCCTGTTGAACTACTAATGAGCAATAGAAATAAATACCATGTCCTCACATTATCTTCTTGCACTGCTCTAACCTCAGTGACACTGATGGTGCACCTATACTAATTTATTCAAACAGCTCAAACGGCCTGACTCATGTATAAATAAGGCATGGGTATGAAAAATGCAGGTGGGGTGAAGAAGTGCTGTGAAGCTGAGACTACACTACTACAAGACTAAAAATCTTCATTGATTTTTGGCAAGAAGGGAGCTCATAAATTGGAATGGGATTTTGGCAAGCATGGAGTGGACCGATTCCCTCATCTGCAAATCTGCTCACGAGATGATCGGGGAAGAACAGAGAAAAACACATATGAATGATTTAAGAGACAGTCCTGCGGAATCAGGCCATGTTGGAACGTATGCAATACTGCAAAATCTGCATGAATTTAAAATACCATCTGAGTATGCTATGTATTATGTATATAAAAGCAATTCATAATTAACACGTTTCATGTTGAAATTGTCCTTATGGGATTGTGGGCTTGGCTGGTGGCTCACAGGAGTTGGCTCCTGAGCCTGAGGGGGCAGAATGGCCTACATAAAGAGGCCAGCCAGAAATCAAAAGGTTGCTGGTTTGATTCCCAGCACCAACAGGAGGGTGTATTGAACTGGTGAGTGAAAGGTGGCTGGTGACCATGTCTGCATAGGCACTGAACCCCAAAAACTGCCCCAGACAACAACAAGAACACGTCGGTAAAAAGCTGACGTGCAGAAAAGTAGTTCAACACACAACTTGTTCAATTCTCTCCGTTCTATTTGTTCCCATTTCCTCTGAGAAGATTGGAGAGCCAATTCTGATGCTCGCTGAAAGGCTCGGCTCGAATGTTTGAATGTTTCATCAAGAGAAGTGGTGAAGCTCAGAGTGCTATTCAGAAAAGCTTAGGAGTGATTTTACAGACTGAGAGACTGAGAGAAAAGGACAGACTTAGAAAAAGAAGGGAGAACCACAAAGCAGTAAGTGGTGGAAAGGCTTTCAGTATAGAATAATCAAAATAAAATTACAACATTTAATCAAAATTAAGAAACAACACTAACTGAACCTTTTTTATCATGTTGGTGTGCTTCAAGGAATAATTTGACATTTTTCAAAATAGGCTTATTTGCTTTCTTGTCAAGTGTTAGATGAGAAGATGGATAATACATTCATGTCTGTCCATTCAATATATGGCTACAGCCGGCTATTTTAGCTTAGCATGAGGACTGGAATCAGGGGGAAACTGCTCCTCCAAAGTTAACAAAATTCATCCACCAGCACCTTTAAAGAACTAATTAACATGTTGTATCTCGTTTGTTTAGCTCAGAGGCTACAGGTGTAATCCCCACTCCCTGCTGCACTGAGCTTGACCCTTGCTTGTGGAGAGGGACCAGGTCAGAGGTGAGATACCAACTCTTAATTCTTACGCTATTCATTTCATTTGAATAGTCATTTACATGCAAAAACAACAACAGAATGCCCACTAAAACTGTATTTGTTGCATTTTGATGTAGGGGAATATTCCCAAATCACGAGGAAATACTTCATCCTTTAGATTATCAGAAAAAGTCTAAATCACAAAATTTGTAGATATCTGATTTTCACTGAACAGTGAAAATAAAGACCAGTCTGGTCTATGTGTGTTCTTAAAGCTTAAATGTTGTTTAAAAAAAACCCCACAGAGCCTAGAACAATGACTACAAACAAAACATAGTTAATAACAATATGCCAACAATGATACTCCCTGTGTTGTATCTCTAGTTTGGAGTGATCATGTAGATTAATTCAATCAACATGCTTGTTTTAATAAAAGTATTTTGATATAAGTTAAGCCATGTTTTACGTTGAGGTTATAAAAAAGAAATCCTTCTTAAAGTAGTTCCATGAAGAGTCTTCTTTTAGGCTTAGGAACAGGGTGATCAAGCCATTAACCTGATTATCTTACTTTGCAGCTGTGCTTTTCTATTAGTTTGAGCTTCTGAAAAGTTTAAATCATAATTTGTTGTTCCACCAGTAAACACTTACATTCAAGACATGGGATAGTAAAGGAGACGTTGTTTCCATTTGTAGCTTATTCTATTCATGGGGGGGAACAATGTTTGTCCCATCCCTGTGCATTCAGGTTTATATTCGAGCAGCCCTTAAACCTTAGAACCCTGGGCAACAGTTTTGGAATCATCTCATGAGCAACCAAGCATTGCAAGAGCTCTGCTGGGATTAGGACATGTCACATGTCACTTTAAAAACTGAACCAGGAGCCAGACAGCTTTTAACATTTACTTTCTTTTTCGCTATATAGTTTGCTCATCACATAGGGCTGTTTCTCGTGGGTTGAGCGAGACCCCCAGGTCCAGTCAGGGAGCATCTTGCTGCTACAGCATACAATGATATTTTAGACAGAGATGGTATGTTTCCAACTGTGTGGCAACAACTCTGGGAAGGCCCCTTCTGGTTTCAACATGGCAATGCCCGCTATGTCCAAAGCCAGGTCCGTAAAGAAATGGAGCAACTTGACTGGCCTGACCTCAACCCCATCTAACGCATTTGCATGGTTGAAATGGATACTCATCTCCATCAGTTGAGTTCATCATGCAAGTCATACGAGAAACATGCAAGTTTCCTTCATCAAATTAGTAAAAAGAAGGCTTTCTGGAGAATTTTAACACAATGCATGCTGGGATATACGTGTGAACTCTTAGTGGTAGAGGCCACCATCGCCGTGCTGAGTTCAAATTACCTTCCTCAGCATGAGGGATTTACAGAACAATGCCTGCATGTTCTCCAGCTGTAGTGCTTGTAGTTTTATTTCACTGATAGCGAGCTGCTCGTAACTTCAAATCACATTTTTCAACCAAGATTGAAGTCATGATGAAGTTGTAAAACAATTCTGAATGTGATAACTAGATCATGGCATGAAACTGCAAAACACATGTAATTGTACCAAGTTGGGAGCGGATGTAATAGAATTGATTATGTGTTTCTACAGTGTAAAGGAGTTTATGCAGTAAAGTGGGAATTTTATCAGGATTCACTCATTTTTGCTGAAGCAAGAGAAACGTTTGGTTCGCCCAAGAATATAAATTGGCATTTTTGCTTTTTTTTTTTACACAATGTGCCTTGTTTGGGTGTCCACATACGTTGGCCACCATTCTTCTGGTGATAGACAGGAGCTCAAACATCTGAGTGTGGCTTCATGGTATCCCTGTTCAAACGGTCCTTCAATGAGCCTGACTGATTTTCTGTGTTTGGACAGGGAGATGGAGGAGATGCACAAGATGCACAAGATGGGAAGCTGTACTATCAGAGAGCAAGAGACACATACTGATGGTAAGAAGACAGAGAAACGGTAAACAGTGATTCAAAACAGGCACAGCAGTGGGTGAAAAGAATTCAGTGGAGTCTGGAGAAGCAAACAGGGAGCGCTTTGTTTCACGGTGGTTTTTTAATAAATGCATCCTCCTCATTTAGAGCCTTCCTGGTCTCATGATCAAACCATGAACGTATCAGGTCTCAGGTATCAGCAGCAGAATGCACATGATTCAGAAGAATCATTTGTCTGTGATAAATAATGACATGATCTCAGTGAAATTTCAAGATCTTGGTCCTGTTCTGTAGTGCAAGTTACTTGTAGGGACAGCACAGGCCTTGTTCCATTGTCACAGCTGGAAAAGCATTAATAATGGTTGTACTCAGGTGTGCCAATCCCAGGGTCCTGCTGTGGCTTAGAGGCACGATTAAATGGCTTGGAGCCATCATTATTGTTATTGGTTACACCTGTACCTTTTCTGTTATGATGAGTCAGTATGTCTGCTATGAAAAAGGCCGTCTGTGTATGAAACATTCCCTCTTTCACTATTCCCCCATAGCAAACACTCAATAGTTGACTTAGGTTTCAACCCGTGAGACGCACTAATGGCACTACTAGGAATGCAATATATTTCTTGTAATAGATTAGGTTTCTCAGATGTTTTTTACCTGGTTGTCTACAGTAAACATCTGTATATGAACAGAAATGGAAAATGTCAGTGTAACAGGGATATAAGCCTGTTGATGGGACATGTGTCACAAATGTACTACTTGATCTTACAAGTCATATGTCTTTCTTTTTCCATATTACCATTTGGAAATGATTGAGTAATGTTGCCATGGAGTCAGTGAGGTAGCTGTAAACTACACCTGAGCCCTATTTGCCATGCAATATTGTTTGCATCTGCACGCTGCTTCAGCAGTTCTTGCACTGTAAACAACTATACAAAGACATAGTCTCCTGTAAATTGATGAATTTTGAGACAAGATGTACGGAGAAGCCTTTTAAAAAATAATTTGTAAGTGGATTTACAGACAACCCTGAGGGTTAATCAAGCACTTTAATTGCGTTCTACAACCACAATATTTTTGTAATCACTTTGCAGAATCATCCAGTAACAACATAGTGTTTGTTCAGTGGTTTGGGAGAAAAGACATGATGTTACAGATGTTTACAGTCAGCGTACTACCACCCAATCAGCTGTTTTTAAAAGGCATAGTGCTCATTTTACAAGGTCAGCCAGCCTGAACATGGAAACCCGATGGCTCTGCAGTTCCATTTACTGCTGTTAAGGTGCAGCAATAGTTCATATTGATTGACACACCTGCAGCGAGAATATTCACAGTTCAACTCACAACCTCTGTTTGGAGGTGAGAGAAAGCAGGAGAAAGGAAAGCGCAAAAAGAAAACAACCACCTCCCTGTTAAGATGCTGCATTTCTCATTTCTGTCACGGTACTGTGCATTGGAACATTGTGCAACAGCATCCACTGAGCTTGACGCTCTGCAAAAACACACAAACATTTTCATTATTGGGACAGGACGGGAGCACAAACGGGAAACAACAGGAGGAGAAGACAAGAAAACAACAGCCAGCTGCGTGATTTAGCGGTGTTCAGGACAGTAGACACGGATTAACACAAATGAGCACAGGGCTGATTTTTTAATGTCTTGTTGTTGTTTGTGTAAGTGTTACCCCCCCTCAGACTGGGATGCCAAATTGTGTGCAGATGCCAGACACTTTTGTACAAGGTCAGAGGATAAGTATTTACAAGTATGTTTGCAGCCGAGGACCATAAACACACACAGCTGTCCTGAGTCAGTCACATCGCTCACCACACACACATCAATTCGCTTACACAGTCCTAATTCGTATTCTCCTTAGCTTCATCACTCAAAGGTCTCTGCAGCTCATCTATGTATAGCAGGACAGCATTACTGTTCTTCAGTGACAACATAAATCCCATTCATCTTCTTGCCTTCTCCATTCCTTTTTACGTTTCTCTTTTTCACAACAGCAGAGCAAATGAAAAGAGAAACGGTCAAAAAAAAGAGCAGACCTGTCCTCACCTTTCTGTTAAAATGCACTCACCCTCTCAATCTTTCCCCTCTCCTCAGCCTTATCTCCGTTTTCATTCATTTTGCTTCGGACTCGCTAAAGAACACCTCCTGATGTGCTTAAGGGCATGTAGGCATTTTGCGTGCGAGGTGAGAGCCAGGGCTTAAAGTGCTAAAGAAACAGTTCGCTTTCACCAGCCAATGCTATTAGCCGCTGTGTCCCCCCCCCCCCCCCCTTTTGTTTTTCTCGTAATAGATCCAGCAGCTAGAGATCTGATAATGTTTTGTCCCCAGCATTGGTTTGCTGTACTGTACCCATGCTGTCACACTGCAGTAAGTTTTCCATTAAGGTTCAGTATGGTCTGGGTACAGTAAAGTGGGATTATACAGCTGTCTTTGTGATTGATATCAGTTTACCAAGGCTGGATTACCAACTGGGCAAAACGGGCAACTGCCCAGGGATGTGAAAAGGTATGGGTTTACCGGGTGTAAAGAAATGGCATATTATTCGATTAAATGCAAATTCGTCCAAGACTTTGCATCAATGGAGCAGCAAACCTAATGACATTCCCGAAGAGTGCTGCTAATTTCTGTGTTTTGTTGCAGTTGGACTCAGAGACAAGTGTTTGAAATCATTTTGTAAAATTAAAGGAAGCTCATGCTGCTTGTTTGTCCAAAATCATGTTTCCTGAAAAACCAGGAGACAGTAGTAGTATTCCAGCATTCGAGCACTAGTTGGTTTCTGGATTGGACTAACTAAGTAAGCTCCCACGTATAGTGTGCACTGTGACAGCATGCTCATGAAATGCACAAAGGGTGGAGGGTAGGGGGTTTCAATGGGGTCCCAACAACAAATTTTGCCCGTAGTTCCCATTTGAAGGTTCATCTGGCCATGCAGGGCACTCGAAACCTACTGGGAAATTGGTTGTGCTGGGGCCGAACTGGGCTGCAGATTGCAAATGTAAACTAAATGTAGTTCATATCCTGCACAGCCAGGCCAACACACTGCATAAACCTTATGAGATTGCAGGAAATTGCTGTCTAAGAGTTTAATAAATTTGACATCTTGCCCATTATTTAAATGTGAAAAGTGCAGCTCTTCAAAAACTTTGAACTATTGAAGGGCTCGGAGCACAAAGCTGTCACTTCCTGACAACCGCTGGAGTTTATTGTCATCACTTCAGGCATGCTTTCTTTGCTAAACTCCGCGCAAACTGTCATTCATTGCCAAGCCACGTCGGCTGGCACTCTGGGAAAGAACAAAAACAGGACGTCAATCTAATCGGCTTCCAGATATTCAGCTGGGAGGTCAATAGTACTTTCACCTTCACGAGTGCAAGAGAAAGTGTTGGTGTGTGCTTCTGGATGCCAAGAGACCCTCGGTCCAGGTGCTGCTGCATTTGGCAGCTAACCAAGTTAATGAACCCTCCATCAATATTCCTATAACGTGCTCTGTTACAGCAGCATGTGACAGGTGAGGATGGCTTTGCAGTGGGGCTGACGTGTGCAGCTCTAGACATGGGATTGACGCAATTATAATTAAATATGAAGCATGTGTGATCTGTGAGGGAATGATTACATCACAACCAGATCAAGTGGTCGAGGCTTCTCTTGTTTGATCTTTAGGAGTTCATGGGGCACGATTTGTGTAGACGCTTTGAATATATACAAAGCTGTGCGATTTGATAGCCTTTGATTTCAACAACCAAACATACATACTGACTTTACTTTGGCATTAGACTGTTATTATTTCAACACGACTAAGGGTCTACAGCCATGCACACAATTAAACTCATAAGGCTTTAATTAACGTTCTTATTACCTATTATTGCCTATTAACTAACGCTTATTACAAGGACCGTGATAGGATTTTCCCTGGAAGCACAACCAACATTTATTCCTATAAAAACACAACACAAGACAATACTTTAAAGTTAATGAATTCAGTTCCTTGTATGAATTATTCATCTTTTTCTACTCAGGCATAGCTAACACAGAGAGAAATGTCACTCGAAAATCTTTTCGCTCATTAAAATTCCCACTTCCTTTGCTGACTAATTTCCTGTCCTTATCTGGGAGGGAAAGAGCAAGCATTTATATGTGTCACTGGAACAGAAGGTTTTTTTTTTTTTGGATAATTAAAAGTGAGATTGCACGCCAAAGGAAATACAAACATCCTCATCCCAGTTACATTCCTGGCAAACTAACCACTCATTCCAGGGCAATCTCAGACCTGTGGGGGGGGGGGGAGTCATCTTTCATATGTATGGCATGATTAAGCTTTTCGAAGGGGAGATTCCATGTGCCCTTGCAGCTGTGGTGAATATTAAACCCCAGCTCTGTAAACCTGGGCCATACAGTGTGTTTTCCACAGTTACTGCTAAAAACGCATGGTTGCTACCATTTCCTGCGTCCGTCGGCTGCTTCCTGGTGTGCCCTGCCTCGCACAACATGCAATGCTGTCAGCGTGCATTAGGAGTTAGGGCACTTCCACGTTGCCTGCCAGGCAGCTGTTACCATGTAGCTTCATGATTTCACCCTGCAACGTTTTATTGGGGAAACATTTATGGGTCACTTCAGAATTTAGTATTAGCCAGCATTTATGCATTGTCAAGGGGCTTTTTTACAAAAACCCACTTAGGGCAATGAAAGATGTGTGTGGAAACCAATAAAAAGAAAGAAAGGTATAAGTTTTAAATAATTTTAACAGGAGTAGACTGAAAGTAAAATATATGATTCAATTTTCATGACCCATTGAGTTTTCCAACAGCTCATTTAATCCAAAACTGATTTTCCAGGGGAGCTGTGGTAAAATTCTCCCTGGGCCGACCTATGTAGGCGTCGTTTTCCAACAGTCACCAAAGGTCGGCAGAGCCAAGTGTGGCGTAGCCTTTGAGGAAGTGAGGGGAAGCTGCTGCTATCCAGTGATTAAGAAATTAATAATTGATTAAATGTCAGTGTGGAAATAGATACAATTTTGAATTAGTCAGCTAAACATGTATCATACATAGATAATTACATATTAATAGTACATTTTTTTGTTTGCGGAGAAAGAGCAAATCATATTATAGCTGCACGCTCACAGAATCCAGTCTTATCTCGGCTGCTCTCTCAGGTCATTTAACCACAGTGGCTGTGATTCCACAGCCGGATGATAAAAAAAAAAAAAAGAATTGATCCACACACTCAGTTTGATATTATGGTTTCATTGTTTTGCTTCTCACGCGCCTCGCTATTAAAGTAAATAAGAGGATTTTCCAGCTGGTTTGTTGTCATGTTTGTGATAGCTGTAAAATCACCCCGCGTTTCGCCACGGCACATAAAACTGTTTCCATGTCATAATAAAAAGCTCGTAATGTATATTGTTTTTGGTAAATTAAAACAGCAATGTGATGTTTCCACCCCCTGTTGGTTTAAATGAAAACACATTAGGACACGTTGTGATTGCTCAGAACAGAGATTAGGCTGAACAGCCACCTTCAGAGTGGCCTCTGCAGTCATGCTGCGTTCTTAGTTTATAAATAACTAGTGACATTTTGGAAAATAGCAGTACAGGAAAAGGGAATTGAAACATTTTGTCAATTACATATTACTTACTATTGCATATTATATAACTTTACTCATTACTCAATAGCAAAGGTAATTAATTTCATTACTTGTTACATTATTTGGTTACATAGAACAGCTCCAGCAAAGGCCCCTTTAAAGAAACCCAAAACCTTCATGGCAACTGCTGTATTTATCGTAAACGGAAAATGAAAAATTATGGCCCAACTACTACCCTCGCTCTCTGCAGGCAGCCTGGACACCCACCACCAAGTAATCAAAGGTAAAGCACTACCAGTATATTAGCTGAGTGCAAAGGTATGAACAGGATTGAAAATATTGGATTTTTCCCTCTTCTAGGATGAACTGGAATGATTTGTGAAATTATCTTAGGATATAAAATAGTCTAGTTTCAGTGTAGAGGTTATGGAGAAAAAGGAAAACACTGTAAATGCTATAAAATCCTGCTGTGCCCGTCTGGACTTAGTTATGATCCTCATTAATTCAAGTTATTTATTTAGCAGATGACATAATCCGCAAATGTACAAAAACATGCTATGTGTTGTGTGCCAGCTGGATTTTTCACTGATTTGTTTTTAGACAGAACCTTCTGCATTTCCCCTGCATGAAATATTTATTGTTGCTGAACATCTTTCACCAGCTCACCCAGCTCCATGCATAAACATCAAGAGGCACCAGTTGTCCCATATGAGCGTGTTTACACTGCACACCAGGAAGTAGGACTCCTAAACAAACTTGTTTAAGAGGGCCACAAATCAATGTCATCTGTAATCACAGCACAACCTATCAGAACCAGGCTTTCCTCTGATAGAAAACACCAACAAAGCCACCAAGTCTGAAGCAAACACTGGCTCCCAGGCTGTTGATGCAGAATTGTTAGTAGAAAGATGTAATAATAGCTGGAAATGACTGCAGCACTAAGCTGTGTTTAGGGAATGTCTCACGATATTGTTTAGAGATTATCACACTTGTGGTTTTCTCATCAGCTACCAATGTTACAAATAGTCAGAAAGAATCTGCTCCTACCTTACAAACTGCTGTTATGTACTCGCAGGGAGGCTGTGTGCGTGAGCATAAAACTCTCGGTACACTGCTGACTGCTGGAAGACGGCGACCTGCGCGGCGAACGCTGAAAGCGACTCCTCCTGTTGAAGTAGCTCCCAGCTGTCCAGGACCGCTTGTGCTTCCTCAGGTACTCCTTGTAGTTCTTGGTGAGCAGCGTGTACAGAAAAGGGTTAATGCAGCTGTTGGAATATGTCAGACACGTGGTCAGGTAGTTGATGTTGCGTTTGGCTTTGGTGGACAGGGACAGTGAGGGCTGGAACTGACCCAGCAGCTGCCAGATCCAGAAGGGCAGGAAGCACGCCCAGAAGAGGAGCACGATGGTGAATATCAGGTACAGCACCTTTAGGGACATAGAACCACAGAGAAGAACCATTAATGACAATCACTGACACACCGGATAGTGGGGCATTAATGTTAAATATGTACCAAAATGTTATCATCTGGATACTGAAATAAATGTTTAGATGAACTTTACATCACAGATACATGGTACTATACACAGTATTGGTTTTTGAAAGCTTTCTTTTATGTTAAAATGCTGAAATCACAAGGTCAAATTTGGACATATTTAGGCACATGTATAGCAAATAACACACCGTACTATAATAACATATCAAACTTTAGTTCTATGAGCTGTATTGATTTTAATCACTCGTCTTGCACTGTAAATGTGCGTGACAAATGGAGGACAGTTGGCCCTGGTTAGCAGTTGACTGCTGCTCATTTTTTTCTCCAGTGATCAGTACTATGAAAGCCAAGAATGGCTCACCAAACCCTGCCTCTCTTGACCCAGCATGATCACAGCAAGGGATCCACAGTTTAACCCAGCACTGGTAGGCACAGAGAGAGTGCAGTAGTAGTGGCGCACACACAACCTTTTCAAAGTTGGACAGTCTGCATTCTTTCTCTCTCAGTGGTACAAGTAAATCCTGTGAACAGCCTTTGATGCAACTGAAAGACAAGATTAAGCCATCTCAAGCCCTGCTATGAGGCAGAAAGCAAGAGAGGGATGGACAATAGGAAACTTGCAGCAGTAGGGCGATAACAGGATGTTTTAAGCATAGTGCGACCTCATGCTGCTAGTCATATACTCTTAAAGAGCAACAATTTATCTATTATGATGACAGAGTTGTTGGTGACAAAACCTTGCACAAAGAGAGTCATACAATAGCTGCGAGACAGAATGTCGCAAGCCTATGAGCTACAGGACAGGACCCCTCCCTCAGGAGTACACTCTCCATGAGGAGTAAGACTAAATCAACAGCCTCTGTGAGCGGAATGTCGGTAGTGGAAGTTTGCACAGCAGAGTCTTGCCTAACTTCCTTCCTGTTAGGATCTCTGTGATGGACGTGTCTGGATCCATCTCCAGCTGAGTTGTAGACTGGGTAATACGTGAGGGACGGGGTCTAGGGTGATCCTGTCCACCAAAAAAGGAGAACCAAGAAAGGGGCCTCATAGACCTATTCTCCCTCCACAAAGTCCACAGAGGGAGGAGGTTGGGGCAGTTAGGTGTGTCAACAAAAGATCAAACCTTTTCACGGGAGACCTCTGTTCCTGTCTTGCCTCCTGCCGACAGTCAGCATTTTTTTTTACCCTGATCATTCCCCAGTCTTAATCAAGCAGTTTTTTTTTAATCCATCAAAACATAACATTTCCCTTGGACTAACGAAGTCGAACAGTGCCTAACCCTAACCAAATCTGAAACATAAAAGTGTCACATTATAAAGTGATTTGTGTCAGATCAGAAAATGCTTGTGTGATTCTGGAGGGCATGCACAAACAACTTATTTTGTCGTTTATCATGGAGGGCTTACTACTTGGATTGGGGGTTGTCATATATGGCTGATAACATACATGCAAATATTCACTGTGTAACTCTTTGAAGATGAGTGGTAAAGCCCCAAAAGCACCAAATAAGAGCAAACTGTGTGTGAAACAGAACCATCGCCTAAAACACACAGTCTTGCGATGCACTGACCTTTTGGTTGGGGAGCTTCTTTGTCTGCTTGAAAGTCTCCGTCTGTGAAACCCAATAAGTACGTGCAAGCTGGATGTAGAGATAGCCAATGATCAGTCCTGGGGCGACAATGCTAGTGCAAAACAGGAAGGAGATGTAAACTTTATAGGAGAGTGGTGACAAGGTGGGCTGACACATAGCCTTGTTGCCCACTGGCATTAGCTGAATGCTCACGATCATCGGTAGAGTGAGGATCAGAGACGCAGCCCAGACCAGCAGAGCGATGGCCTTCCGGTAACTTTTAGACCGCTTGACTGTGTCGAGTGGCTTGAGCACAGCAAAGTAGCGCTCTGTGCTCATGATTGTCAGCGTGAAGATACTTGCATGCATGGTCAGGAAGTCCATGCTGATCAGAATCCGACACCCCATATCCCCAAAGTGCCATCCCTTTAGGAAGTGTGTGCAGACGACGAAAGGTATGGTGAGAAGATACAGCAGATCTGCCAACGCTAAGTTTATGATGTAGATGTACATAGATGCTGCGGTCCTCATGGAGTGGCACATGACCACCAGGGTGTAGATGTTCCCCGAGACTCCAACGAGGCACACGATGGAGAGGATGGTGCCAATGGTGAAGGTGGCGGCTGTGTCCTCATGCGCGTTCATAGGGGGGTCTGTGGCATTGGCTCCCCTTTCCACGAGGACTCCTACAGGCTCCATGGACACTGTGGTCATATCTGGATGTGCGGGAACAGAAATGTAAGAGGTGAGGCTGACTACTGTGGAGAAAAAGTGACATTTGTTAATCAACCCGTATCTTCTATCTTGGAGTGGCCAAGGATGAGTATTTCATTGAAGTGGATCTTATATACCTACATGGGGACTGTTATCAGTCAGATACTGTCCTGTTTGATATAATTTTTAATTTCCATTTGTGACAGAAGAAGTCAATAGGGATGGACTTAATGAGCTTTGCATTGACAAAGCTTCTTTCAGTCTCTACTAATCATTTTCCAGATCTGCACCTTTCAGTTGTACCTCTGACTGTATCAAATGACCAACTCATTCACATTGAGGAAAATTAAATCCCTCGTAATATTCATGGCAAAGAAAGCAGCTATGAAAAGCTTCCAGCTCATGTAAATACAATTACATTATTTATTTAGGGTAATTTAAAACACCATCACCTCCAGTTGTGGAAGAAGTATTTAGATCTTTCAGACTCTGCATGCAAAATCTTATTTAAGTAAAAGCACAAAAGTTCGAGCATCAAAATATACTTAAAGTGCTAAAAGTAAAAAGTGCTCAGTATGCAGAATCCTCATGCCCATTTCAGAATCATATATATTACATTACTGAATAATAATTAGTGATGAATTAATGTGTACATCACTTTAATGTTAAATAAGTGTACTGGAGCAAAAAGTACAATATTTGCCTTCAAAATGTAGTGGAGTTGAAGTTTAAATGAGCATAAAACGAAAATACCACAAAATTGTACTTGAGAACAGAACTAAATGTGGTTAGCTACATTCCCCCACTGCAATTGTCTGGGCTGAAGGCGAGTGCCACAGTCTGATTAAGCTGATAAAATGAGCAAATCTTACACTGAAAGAATTTCTGCTGCAAATGAGAGCTATAATTTATTGGGTGATATTCTGTCCGAGTAGTATTTACGTCAGCAGAATGTCAGAGGGCTGATGACGAAATGCACCCTCACCCTCTGAGAGAATTCGGGCAAAAGTGATTGCATGCACACTGCCACATGTTTCAGAGTTGATGTAACTGTTGAAGGCGCACAGAGAACCTTTTCCTCTTTTACTCACAGAGGACTCCCTTTATCCAGCGTAATGCCATTCTGTCAAGGTTCAGAGAGAAGTAATTGAGAAAGTATTCATCCTTTGCGGCACACTCTTCCAAAAACACCAGGGGCAGAGATGAAGTCAGACATGGTTAATATTAGATTTCAGACCTCAATAACAGACCTGTCTGGGATGCTCCGATAAGCAGCGCTGCCCTTAGTGCATCTTTAATGATGAATACAAATCCCTCTCTGCATGCAAGTGAATTAATCTTACCTGGACGGTCTCCCCGGACAGAAGGGTTTAACACTCAGCTGCAGCTCCATCAGCCATGCTTTGTCTCACTTGGCTCCTCCAAACTTCACACTTGCTGCAAAAATTTCACACTCCATGAAAGTCCCAGCAAATTCTACACAGTTATCTGAGATGTGAGACACGCAGGTGGAAGAGAAGGGAGAAGAAAAAAAAAAAATCTATATCCAGCAGTCTCGAAGAGGAAAATTACCTAAATGAGTCATCTGCTACAAGAAAAATCCAAAATCCCCCCACTGTCGACCCGCCTCTCGACAGGAAATCAAGCAATCCAAGTGCCTAGGTTCAAGGGAAAGGTGCGCTGATAGCAGCCTTTAAAAGTTCTCTTCTGTTCCCTTTACCCTGTGTGCACTTTGGCAGCATCCACACACTGGATGTCAGCTGTAACAGCAGAGCGATTTCATTCAGAAGAGAATTATTATTTTTTTTTTTTTAAAAAGAGAGCGAGAGAACAGCAATGAGATGATGAGAAGTAAGGATCACATTACGCTACAGCTGTTTACGGAGAATCCCCCCTTAGACTGAGAGAGAGTAAGAGAGAGAGAGGGTGTCAGAGGGAGAGAGAGAGAGAGAGAGAGATGAGCGCACTGCTATTGAGGCTCAGAAAGTGGGAGGGAGAAGACGGAGTGAACTGGGAAGAGAGAGGTATGCAGGAAATGTGTTCTGTTCCCTCTCCACTCTCTAACCTCTGTGCCATCTATTTCCATGCAACGGGGGGGGGGGGGGGGCCCTTTCCAAAAACGTTAAAAATACACGTGGAATTGTGGA
>JAVQJF010032225.1:0-11479 GCA_036023855.1 Gadopsis marmoratus
AGAAAGAGGGTGTCGCAGCCTGCCAGACAGAGTAACAAGAGAGCGATGCCAGGAATGCAGGAGACCACACCCATGTCTGCAGTCACGTGGCCAGAGTGGAAAAAGGAAATCCCCACACCGCAGAGGGACACACACACACACACACACACACACACACACACACACACACACACACACACGCACACAGCTGTTTGTCTCAGTTCAGTTTGTGTCAACGATGCTCTCGGATGGACAATTAACGAGGATCATCTTACAATTCTGCACACACACCCACACACAACTTTGTAAATGACTCATCACGAGAAACAGTACAGGTGCAGACCTGCTGCCAGTTTCCTGTTTGTTGTTCATTTTAACCTCACTGGGCAAAGCTCATGCTGCTTGTCCAAACTTTTGCAAACCCACAGAGCTTTATTTAAAACTCTAATGGAGATCGCAATGTTTCCAACGATACCAAATATGGCATGTCTTAATTTTGGAAGGAAATGTGTCTAAAATGATGCACACGCAGAAACCAGTTTAATGTTTCCCCTGCCAGCCAAACCAGGAGGGGCCGAGTTTTAATCTTAGTTTTCAAAATCTCAACCTCCCAACTTCGCAGTGGGAGTTTTCTCCAAAAGAAGGAGAGCTTGATGAGCAGAGGCTCTACCCTCTAATGATTTTTAATTAAAATCTAGAAGAGCCAAAGACATCAGGACAGGTGAAATATGATGATGACATGATGTTTTGAACCAGACAAAGACCTCTTGTTGCTGCCATGGGTTGGTCAGAGAAGAGCGCATTGCACTAATAAATTCGGGGTATTACGATAGCATGTACAAGAAGTTGCATTTTTCCAATATGAATGGATGTTCAGGCTTCCATGGTGTGTTACGTTGCTCTTAAATTTTGCACTAGTGGATATCAAATCACACAAACACACACACACGCACACAAAGAGGAGGTGTGAGCTCATCTTGATGGTAAATCCTTCAATGACAGCAGCTCTCTCTCCGTTTCCTGATTGGTTGAACAGTACTGGAGTCAGTCAGCAGCTCAGCCATGAGCTAGCTAACTGCGTAGGAAGATGAAATCTGCATTCTTATTCCTGTAGACAAACTGTTTCTCCAATCAGTGCAATTCGCTGTTTAGTTACTGGGCTCAACAAATCACTGATGCGGGCGGCTGACTTGTGTTAATGAGATCATACACAGCTGTATGAAACTAAACATCTGCAAAAATACACTGAGATTGTAAACACAAATGAAGACTACGTGGTTCCAGAGGAACAAATATGAGCAGAGATTTGTACATATTAGTTTATATGTACAAACACAAGGTTTGATCTTAAAGAACACTTACAGTCAGAAATGATTTACTTATCGTATGACGAGTTCAAACCTTTCTGTGCGTTTCTTGGCGTTTTTGCATTCTGAGAAACGACGGTTGACAGAACAGCGGAGACGCCTTGGACTGATAAACCCCTAGAAACAGAATGTGACCTGTTCAGTGAGACACACGAGTGGCAGACATATAAAACACTCCAGAAATAATAAAATAAAATAAAATGCTCAGTGTGCATTGACCATAGCTGTGCGGAAACACACTACACAGTCTTTAGCTTCATGTAGAAATCTCATTCCTGGGATTCCTGCCCGACTGTCTGGACAGTTTAGACAACCCGAGCCCCCCCCCCCCAGTCTATCTACTGGTGTGCATCTCAGTGGAAAATAGAGATAAAGCTGAACTGTCCTCTGTCTTTAGTTCTTGCCTCTTCGAGCAGACCATCAAACTACCAGAAGCTTGGCAGCCAAAATCCTGTAGTTTCTTTGTCTTTACAGGCCAAGTTACTGTTTCTTAACGGATTGAAATCTGGAATCTTCTTAAGATAAAAGCATGTTAATAAATTTAGCTCTTTTATTACAATGTTGACTAAAGCCCCGTCCATGCGGCTGCAAGGGTCCGTCCACATGTAGCCCAAACTTCACGACCACACGGACCGAACGCACCAACATGTGTGTCCACATCAATGTAGAATACTGTCTGCGTCTCATTGGGATTTTATCCAGTCCTTGATGTTTCCATGCCACTGGCTGGCACTAGCAGGCCCACCCTCTTTGCACTAATTATTGCTATGGAGACGGGGCATTTACAAAAGCTGACTCAAAAGTCAGGAATTCACAGCCTCCCGCTGTTCGTCTTTCCCCAATTCCATCAGTGTTTTCAAGACCCAGCTTACTTACTAACTACTTACAGCCAAGCTGAATCCTGCATTTCTCCTGAAGCCTCGGTAGGAATTTGTTGTTTCTATCAAATCTTTCAATAATAGCAGTTTCATTTGAGAGAGAAGAAGAAAGAAGCGGTCTGGGCTTCTCACAAATAATGAGAAAGGGGCTGGGAATGAACAGACTTTTAACAACTTACAATGCCAGATTTAAACGTTTTAAAAAGGCGTTAAAAAATTCAGTGTGTGAAGTTAAATACAGCTGAAAGGATTAGTCAAGATTAATCAATTAGTTGATCGACAGAATATTTGTCTTTTTTATTATTATTATTTGTGTATTTTTAAAAATCAACAGAAATAATTAATTGGCAACAATTTTGATCAAATTCAATTTTGATTTAATCATTTAATCCTTCAAGTAATTGAGTCACACCATAATTTCACAGGTTGCAATTAAATTAAGTTGGTGTTGTTTGGGTTTTTTGTCTTCCATTAGAGTGAACTGAATATCTTTTGGGAAAGGTGTGATGGACGTTTTTGACTATTTTCTGGCATTTTATACACCAAATGATTCATCCATTTACAGAGAAAGTAACGGACAGATTAATTGATGATGAAAATATTTGTTAGTCGTTGCCCAAGTGTGAAGATGTAAAGATGCCAGTGTGTGAAATACTAATAAACACGAGGTTTGGAGATTTACTGCTTGTATTGTACTTACTGCTGTATAAACTGTGAATCTTTCAGAACAGCTCGCCGGTGTCAGAAAAGCACACAAGGTCAGTTAACAATTAAATCCTGGTGAATGAATGAATGAATGAATGAAGGAGTCCACGTTGTGTCAGCCGAGTGTAATATTTCGCGTAGTTTTGGAGAAGTGCGAGTGTGTGTCTTGTGACACGGAGTTTGTCTGAGCAGGAAACACAAGAAAAGCATTTACTGAAAACGTGGAGCTTCTGCCAATTTTAATTAATGATCTATTAATTTTTCAACATTTATTTAGTTTCTCGTTGCGTGCCCCCGACATTTTTTGCCTGTAATATGAGCAGGTCACCGCGTGACAATGCTTTTAATAACATTTCTTATTTTTTACGGTGGAATGAAGAATAGCGTGCGGCTGGTATACAGTATGCTGTATATGCTGATGAACTCTAATCTCAGAAGGACATAAGAGACAGCGGAACAGAGGACATGTCCTTCATGATGTCCTTCTTAAGACCAAAGAACGGCACCAGGGAAAAGGACACATCTGAACCAAACAAAGCGGCACCATAAGGGGAGCGTCCAGAGATTAAATAATCCTGAAACTCAGTCTGTTCATCACCGAAGATTCCTGATCCACCTTATCATAAATACACTGAAACAGACCTGCAGCAGCCTGGGGGGGGGGGGTTACCCACATCAGACAGGTGGTACAGGTCAGTCCCCAGGTGTGAATGTGTATGAAGAGCAGTCAGATAAAAGCCTCCATTGTTGCAGCAGATGAAGGAAAACAGGCTGCAAAAATAAAATGGAAATGCACAGCAGGGTTGGAAGATTTAGAGCACTGTCTCTTTAATATTTGTGCTTTTCATGAAAACAATATTGTCCATTAGGGTGTTTTTCACATAGTAGGGGGAGGTAGTCGTGCCGTGAACGGCCTAATCCGCTGACCAAATAGCGCAGAATTTGTCCATATCTGGCTCCAATAACATGGCTGCAAACGTCGTCACACTTTTAATGTGAAGCAGCAACAGCAGGAAAGGTTCAGCTTGCTGCAGCAGTGACTTAGCATGGCTCCGATACGGCTGAAAGCGAGCAGTAAACAGTAAAATAAGGCTGATGTTTGAAAGTACAAGCAGGGACACAAGAGTGAAACTAAGCTCCAAACCAGGTAGAAGCTACGAGAGTACAGAGAGCTGAACAGAGAGAGACTCTCTCTGGTCTCCAGCACAGACGCACACGTGTTCAGCCACTGAGGACACGGATAAGGCCTCGCTTGGTTGGCATGGCTGAAGTGGACCGACCCGGGCCCATGGACAAGCCCTACACGTGGGCCACCATAGGTCTGATCCACCTTCTACAGGATGACTAGGCTTAAATAATCTCAGGTTTAATTTTTAAGCTTTCAGCCACACCTCATGGCCTTCATCAGCAGACAGAGTGGATGGAGTTGCTCAGTTGCCATGGAGATGCTTTAGATTATAAATAACGGTTGTTAGGTTTTATTTTGGTTTAGCTGTTGTCACATGACCAAAATTCCACACTTAGGTCACGTGACGTCAACTAAACCAACTGAACGGACCATGAGATGCGGCTGAGAGCTCTGGAAAACACAACATATGTAGAATATAAATGGACCTCATGACTTGTTTTTGTTTGTTCATCAAAACTAGGAATGAATCTGCATGGATTAAGGCTAAGATTAAACAACATACACATTTAATTTTTAGTCCATTTTATAAAACAGGCAACTTGGATGAAAAACAGACCACGTCAGACTTCTGAATCGCAGATTTTTATGACTGAGCCCAAACAATGTCTTTGGTTTGTAGTCTGCAGTCTGAGTGTTCTTAGTGAGTGTGTCCGATGAGCAGCAGAGTCAGCGGGTCTCAGGTGTCGGCCTGGTCTGACCTCACCACCAGAGCACCCTGTTTACTGTAAACGCCGGGTCAACTTCGCAGCAACAAACGGCACAACTTTCTGATACCTGGGAACATTGCATCCAATCACTGTAACCCATCTAACCCTCTTAAAAGATCAGGGTTTCTCAGTGAAAGCTGGTAAACTGATGAGTATGCTCGATCTCCACCGACGTGTACTAAATCTGCATGTTAACGTAGAGTGTGTGTGTGTGTGTGTGTGTGTGTGTGTGTCCATGATAAACAGTAAACACTGCTGGCATGGCAACACTGCACCCTGACGACAAGTTGAGCAACAGTCTAAATATTACTGGTGCACTACGTGGCCGAAGGTAAGTGGACAGCCTTGCTCACATTCTTTTCCCATTTGACGCAGACACAGCAGACATTTAATTCATGTGATTTGGGGAAACACTGTCCATCGTGTAAAACCGCTCGTGGGCGATATGTGTGTTTGGATGTTGGCAGCTCCGTATCTCTCTACAACTCTTTAGCATGCCGTATTTGATAAGCGACGCCCAGTTTTGAGCGATCCAATCAAATTGAGGGCTTTTATCCCTCTCTCTCTTAACTATACGCCCCCCCCCCCCACACATTCTGTTTTACTCAGATAAAACGCCACATTTCCAATGATAAAAAAACATTGTGACATTTATATTACAGCATAGAATGACATTCAAGACAATAATGCTCTTCCAAATTTGTGTGAACTGTTTGCGTTCGGCCCTTTCCAGCCAGGTTCCATAAAGACATGGTTTTCCAAGTTTTGTGTGAAGAACTTGACTGGTGTGCACAGATCTCTAACCTCAGCACCATTCAACACCTTTGGGATGAAATGGAATGCCGACTGTGATCCAGACCTCAACGCCCAACATCAGTGTTGGATCTCACCAATGCTCCTGTGGCTGAATGTAACCAGATTCTAAATTCTATCGGAGAGACTTCCCAGAACAGCGGAAGCTGTTGCCCATGGTTTTGGAATCACACATTCATTCGTCGCTGTATTGGTGATGTACTATGTGATGTAGACTGAAATCAACTGCAAAATAGTATTTAAAGAAAGGCGATTTCTCTCCTGGGTCATCTGTCCCTGTTCTGTAAGGGAACCCTCAGAGTCAAACTATTTAACATGAATTCATGCATAAATTCATGTTCCTCCTCCTATTCCCACTCTGACCTGGGCGCTCTTTGAAGGGGGATCTCCTTTGAAGTGCGTCAGCATCTGTGCGGTGAGGACCCTCCCGAATAGCTCCGACAGCTAACGAGCTCCACCGGGGACTGCGAGGGCGGGGCGTGCCGGCTTTGATGCGGCCCAGGTGAAAGTACCTGCAGCTGGGATAGGAGCCATCTGACCGCCTCTGGGCTGCGTAACAACAGGTGGAGCCCTGAACCAGAAACCCTCTGAGGCTACAATCAAACACTGCTGCTTCTCTGACAGACAGGACCAGAAGGTTTACGCTGATCGTCAGATTTTACTGAAAACCCGGCCCCGAGTCCGATTTTCCATTGGAGTCATCATGAGCTAAGAGCTCAAAGAGGAAATGAAATTATCAAATGAGGACGAAAGGTACTGTCCCATTACACTTCTGTTCCACGGAACTTCACGTCAACTGAAGCGCCGCACGATGACCCGAATTCATGCATGTGCTTCCTGTTTCTGTGAGACTCCCTCACAGAGGATCGCAGTCTGCGATCCATCTGCTCAGTATTTATTTTTTTACAAAGGCTGCCACAAAAATCAAGTGCCATCAAACTCTAACGTGCAAGCCTTTTCAAAATCATTCAAAGACAACCCTCGCAGCCTATCCTAAAATACACCGTGGCTGCAGATTTTGCCTGTCCAGCCAGTCTGAGAGGGGCTGGGACCGACTGCTCACTCAGGAAATACTGATTGTTTCTACCCTTGTTTATAGAGCTGCAGGTGAAATGATAGAAGTGGCAGAGAAAGAGGCTGCGGTGAGTGTAAGGACGGTGACGGAGATTAATGACAATAATGTGTTTGATACAGTTTAAACTTTGTGGGCTGCTGATGTTAGCCTGCTAGCCCTCACAGTTTGTGCTTACAACCCTACAACCGTTACAATGTTTTCTCGGCATGAGAAATCTGGTTCTGTCCTGCTACCTCACCGACTAACAAGCTAATATTGCTGCAGACAGTTTTGTTCTACGGTGTTAGCTAACAGACGCACATGTATTTTCGGAACGCCCCCTGCTGGAGTACTTGGCATGGCCTGTTCATTCACACACCAAGAATTTAGATATTGAACAGATCATTACATTTTGTATATTCCCCCCCCCCCCACACGTTTGCACGGTAGTTGGACTTTTGGATAAAAAGTGACCGCCATATTTATGACCCACATCAGAACCATGTGCGTCTTTTTTCGGGTAACTGAATGCAGCACAATTTTGTTAAACAGGAGGCTATTGTGATGACACGCATCATTTAGGTTTGCGAGTTTAATTACATCCAGTAAATCTTAACACCCAACATCGTTTAGCCTTAGTCAGGTAACGTTTCATTAAAACGTCAAAGAAAAATGGGCAGTTTGGGTCATTTGGATCTTCTTTTTGACTTGGAACCGTACACGAGAACAGACCAGCATAGAGACTAAGAAAGGCCTGTTGTTGCCATGAACATGTGCCTGAAAATGACTTCATAATCAGCAAGAACAGTTTCTCCTTTAAGTACATCACAAAGTAGATTAACAGAATTGTGTTAGCGCCGAGTGTGTGACATGTTCGATAACAGCGGCTGTCTGCAGCTCGTTGATAAGCAGGGCACACCGAGTGGGACGCGGCGACATTTCCTCATGGAGGTAAATGGTGAAGAGGAAGAAGACGCTAAAAATTTGACAGACACGGGGCCGCAAACATCCTGACGAGGTAACACAAAGAGACAAAACATCGTACGTGTCAAACATCAGGCCTCGTCCCTTCCCGATGACATCGCAGGTCAGCATCCGTGTCATGGACAGGTTTGAGATGAAGAACAAAGTGGGTACATACATATTCCTTAGAAAGAGACAACTTCACAACTCACTTTGTCTTTTAACTTCAGATGTCAGAATGTCAGGTGGCGTCTCGCTGTTAAAGCCACACACCGACACGCAGTTTGAGACGTTACAGTACAACAGCAGGTATCAGGTGTCACCGGGAGAAGCTTTATTTACTAATTGGACTGGTTATTTTGGAAGTAATTCAGGTTCACTCTCAACACTGAAGCTGCACATATACAGGTAACCCTGTCAACACCTGTCAATGCAATATCTCTGCTAGCATTTGGTTTTTTGCCATTTTCTTAAATGGTAATCCGACTGAATGTCCTTTGAGTTTCTCTTTAGTTTTCATTTGTCAGTGCGACATCGTGTAGTTTCTCTTTGGGAGGGAGGTTAATTTCCGAGTCCGTCATCAAAGCCCTGGGAAAAGCTAGTAAGTTGACCTTGAGTTAGATTTCTTGCTTGTTGAACATAGCTGTGCGTGTTTTGCAGAGTATCATTCTTTTGAGGAAGACAGTCTCACAAAGTACAACTGCATAGGTCATCTGTGCAAGCAGCTTATTACATCCCATATTTACATTTATTGTTAGGTGGCGACCTGTGTAGAGCAACAAAATCAGCGTCGCGAGGACGTCTGGTCGGGTGGACGGGTGAAACAACACAGGACTGTCTCTCTGGAGGCCGCTGTTTGAGTCCCGTGTGAAGCCAAAAGTCAACACTGACTTATTTAACTTACGTATGTAACAGAAGTAACATACAAATTAATGACCTGGAAACGTCAGAAAAAGAGAAAACCTCCCGGGCTTTTGCAAGTTGGGAAAGGTCACGACAACCGGCCCAGTCAGTCACCTTCAGGGATCTCTGCTGTCCACTCAAACGGTCTTCTAATGATATTCAGGTGACAGCAGGTTGTCTGCTGTTTGACTGGACTAAACAACGACGGTGCTGGCTGTTAGGCAACACAGGAAACAGCATCACACGCAGAGGACAAGTTGGACATATACTGTATAAAATGTATTCAAAGCAACAATTTCCTGTCAATCACAGGAACAAATAAAAGGGAGAGTCCTGGAAGAGGACAGAGAACCCACCTGCCAGATTGATTCTGCTACAGCATCACACTGCAGGCTGAAACATATTTGTTTTTTAATGTCTTCACAGTCCAGGAGTCACACGGGGGATTTCAGACAGCAAACACATCTGTAACTGTCAGGAGTATGTTCATCGGCGGAACGCCTCGCCTCCATCAGCCCTTCTCCACTGCAGCAACTTCACCATAACGCCTCCCAGCCAGCCTATGTTTACATACTGTCAACATTAGAATTGAGTTATTAGCAGTTCCTGGTTGCAATTCTGAAATGACAGTACAGACAACGGCCACTAAATCACCTTGATAGTAAAGAAAACTTAAAAATGTGACGATTCTCAGGCAAGTTCTGAAGTTACAACAGGAATCTTTATTTCGATGGTGTCTAAGCGGATTTATATACTTCTATTCACTTTTTAAGTCTTTATTCTTGACTGTCATCTTTTGAATTTTGCTTCTGATCTTAATCTTTTGACTTGCTTTCATGTTATGTCATTTTTGTATTATTTTTACTCAGTTTTATGTGTTGCTTGGGGTGCTCGTAAACACAGTTTTTAAAGGTGCTATATAAATAAAGATATTATTAATTATTATTATTATTCACAATGGAAGAAGAAAATAATGTAAGTGACACAGAATCTAAAAATATGTACGGTATATCATGCGTGTGTTCAGAGGTATAAGTACCTTAATCTCACAGGCTGCTTCTGCAACTGTTGACCGTGTTGGTAAATCAGCCAGATCTGTGGGCCAAACTACAATAACCATTTTCCAATAGTTCTCAGAACACCGGCATGTACCCGACCCTTTCACTTCACATTTCTCCCTTCAAGCTCCCTGCTCCTGATTCTGCTGCCCCCCCCTCCACTGTTTTTTAATGACGTACATTTGGAATGTCCTGGATTGTAAAATACAGTACAAGGGAAGAACTTCGTTCCAAGAGAATCTAAAAAGAAAAGAAAATCTAAAAAACTAAAGAGGTCATGTTGTAAGGTTATGTTACAGGTTTAGGTTCCTGCAGTAGAAAAGGACCACAGCATAAACCAAAAAACCTAATCTGACTATTAGCCCACTAAGACGTTCTGGAGTCCTAACACGCGCTGTTGTGCCCAACATTTGTTAGGACTCTTTCTTTCTGCTGTGCAGTCAAAACACCCATCAGCCTCTTCCAGTCCTCGGCAGTGACACAGCACGTTACTCAGCCTCAGATGACTGTTGGTGGAGCAGCTTGTGACTGCGAGCAGAGCGGAAAAAAGAAAAAAAAAAAAAAGCCTCACAGTCTGCTGTTTGTTGGGCTGGAAACCAGTTGGACAATGTGACACCAAACATTCCTGGGTTTTATGAAAAATAACTGTTGCGTGTGAAACACAAGCTGCCATTCATGTCGATGGGTGGGAGGGTATCTAACAGGCCAATCAGGGAGCAGCTGAGTGCGACGGGAGGAATGTGATGCGAGGAGGTGACCGAAGAAACGTGGTTCTGTCTCAGTGTTCAGTATGAGGGTACATGTCGTCAGGGCGTCTCCACCCGAGTCCTGCAGGTAACCGGCCTGAGGTTGCAGCGGTACCCAGTTACTTAGCTGTAGTGGCCAAAACGCATCAAAATGTGATTTACAGCTAAAAATTAATTACATGCAGCGGGTCGTGACTAAACACGACAAGCGAATGCAGAAACAAAAAATGAAAGCAATCTCATCGCATCTGCACTTTACGTTGGGGTCATTTTGAAACTGCATGGACAATCTATTTTATTGCACGATTAATAACGCTTGACGACGGAGAGAGCGGCTCAGGAAATGAGGACTGACATTACATCGCATTAACAACTTTTAGGAGCTGGCGTTAAAGACACTGCTGGAGGGGAGTTTTTGTTTAGCCGGTTGGATTTATGCAAATGAAGTTGTTTGGTGACGAAGCATGTAGTTATGCTTGGAGAAGCCTTTTTCTGTGAGGACACACAGAGGACAGGGAGTGCTGCATCAGCTCCGATTATCACAGCAGATCAGTGCCGTTAGTCAGGTCTGCAGCTTTACACCAGTAATCTTACAGCAGAACTGTGTGCCGAACATGTAGTGGACAAACGAGACGGAGTGTCTTTTACTACGAGGCTGATTTGTTGTAACGTCGCACTTTCATAAACAACATTGATCAAATTTGCACAAGCTTAAAAAGGCTTCTTGACGTATAAACGTTAGCGTTAAGAAGTGATCTGTTTTTAACAGCCTCGCACAGATCTTAGATCAGTTAACACAATGAGGTTTTCAGATGTGAAACGTTGGGAAAAACGGCACACGAACCGGAGCAGCGGCCTGAGCTTGTTTCAGGAAAAAGCCTAATCGGTGCATCCCTAACTAATAATTAATCGATTAGTCTGCCTTCCTTGTTTGTGCTTCAGCTAAAAATACACTCTGAAATACACTTCCAAAGCCAAAGCGACTTCTTTCACTACCAACACAAGCAATTTGGGGGCCAATGTCTTGCTCAAGGACACTTCACACATAGTGTGAGGAGTTGGAGATCCAGCCACCAGCCCTGCATTGCTAAACCTGTCCTACCGCCTGAGCTACAGT
>JAVQJF010032228.1:0-19437 GCA_036023855.1 Gadopsis marmoratus
TATATCACACACACACACACACACACACACACACATCCACACACACACACACACACACACACACACACACACACACACACACACACACAAGCACACACACACACACACACACCCACACACACACACACACACACATGCACACAGGGCCCAGCTCCAGTCATAAATAATAATGGGATTGGCTACATGACATGTTGAGTGATGGGGCCCCTCTCAGAACTCATTTACATGGCTTTGTGTAGCAATCATCGGCCCCCTAATGTAGCGCTAAGCAAATGAGCCTTTTGGAATATTGTGCAATTTATCGCGAGTCAACTGGCACCAGGCGGCCGCTCTATAAATCACGCTCGAACACATGCCCCCAATGACAGCTAAATCAACATGGAGTAATTGCTTTGAAATGTGGAGGAAGCGAGCAGGCAGGCTGGACAAAGCACTGTGGTTAGTGCAGGGGTTGTGTTGCTAACCTCACTTTGACTCCGGAAATGTAACATGCAGATGTTTTGGAGAATTGTAGAAACCATGTGGGATGGTGAATAGGTGAAGGCCCGACGGCAGGTCGCACCAAATGAGTAGAAATGGGTTTGAAAGCACCGACTGACCAGCAGAGGGAGTGACAGCTGACTGGAGAGCTGTTAACACTCACACAAGCACACACACACACACACACAAGAAGCTCGTGGATTATTCAGTAAATAGCCGTCAGCTGCTGTGAATGAGTAACTGAATTGTGTGTTTGTGTGTGTGTGTGGAGGGGGGGGCTGTTTGAAGCTGTCAGCACCTTGTGTGTGTGTGTGTGTGTGTGTGTGTGTGTGTGTGTGTGTGTGCGTGTGTCTGTGTGTGTGAGCAAACACAATCCTGTCCATCAGTGTCCATTACCGTGACAGCAAGTGAGATTAATGACCACAGGGTCAAAGAGAGCCACACAACCCCGCCCCATGTGAACACACACAACACACACTTTGATGCACATCGACATACAGTTGCAATGAAAAAAGTAAAAAAGTTGAAATAGCTTTAGCTGATGAACCGGTTTTGATTCATTAAAGGAGAAGACATTTCTTCCCTTTTTTGTTTTCCAATTTTAAGAGCGTACGAGTAAGCTGTCACGCTCCCTTTAGCTCTGTTTTGGTCACCACCGGTTCCTGAGTGCGTATTTAGCTGCTAGATGTTGGACTTTCTTCACCAGCTGGTCTGTCTGTCTGTTTGGTGCTGGGCAGACAGTGTGCAGTCGGGTTACTGGTTACTGATGAAGACCAAGATAATGAGCTAAGAGAGGCTCAAAAGCTTCGTGGGTTCATCACTACAGACAACCTCTTTTTCATTACGCGTCATAATTTAATCGATTGTTGATATAAAGAAAAGTGGTTAGTGCAGCTTTAGGTTTGTTTCTAAATGCAGATTTGTGATTATTAGGAACAAATACCCCTACAGGTTGTGTCAGCACAGATGACACACATCTTTATATAATGTGTATATGTGTGTGTATATATACATACAGCTGAATCTTTGTGTGTCATTGTTGGAACAGCTGAAGGCTTCGTGGCCAGTCTCAGTCAAAAAAGTCACTTTGAACAAAACGCCTCAACATGTCTGTTATTAACAATGCAGGACGCTCAGCGATCTTAATTCCATTTGCATAATGAGCCGGAGCTGATAAGCCACTCATCAGAGCTAATGGAGTGGCTTTCATTAATTAAAACATCTCATTCCCACTGCTGCCTTCATTACTATGCCAGATGGTTGTCATTACACCGCTATTTGTCAGTCAGAGACTTGACACCACGCCATGACGACTTAGTTAATATTACTAACAGAGCAGGGGAAGGAGTTCATGTGTGAATTTGTTTTGGGACATATTTCACCCCCGCAGCAAAGATATATTAGATCAGAAGTGAAGCTTGCATGATGTCCTGCTGTCTCAGACCACCCTGACCACTCTACTGACAGGACCGTCACTCAATCCAGGACTGTAGTTGAATTCAGCTCAGTTCAGTTATATTTCTATACTCTATATCATAACAGAGTTATCTCATAGCACTTGTTAATATAGAGCAAGTCTAGACCAGCTCTACATGTATAGACCCAACATTTCCACCGGGAGCAGCACTAGGAGACAGTGGCAAGGAAACACTGCCTTTAACAGGCAGAAACCTCGAGCAGAACCAGAACCAGAACCAGAACCAGAACCAGGCTCTGGGTGGGCGTCATCTGCCTCGAGTGGTTTGGTAGAGTGAGCGAGAGAGAGAGAGAGAGAGAGAGAGGGATGAAGGAGAACACACAGCAGCACAGTACAGTTCCATACAGATTGATGTTAAAATGCACAACTACTAGCATTAGCAACACAACAACAGCAGCACTAATAATAAGAGCAGTAACAGCAGCTGCCCAGCTAGAACAAGAGGCAGCAGGCGGTCAGCATCCACATAACCAGACTCCGGAGCTCCGGAGGCAGAAACACTCGCAGACAGCAGCAGAGAGCGAGAGACAGAGACAGAGAGCGAGAGAGAGAGAGAGGAGAAAGGGTTGTATGTTGTAATGATTGGCATCACTGTCTTCAGTCATTCAACATTCTGTTCCCTTCATCACGTTCCCATTCAGTCACAGATCTTATGAGGACACATTTTAAATATGGATGTAACAAATGTGTTCAGGGTGTGGTGGAGGGGTGGAGGGGACGAAACACCTTTCCCCTTGACTCCTTTCCGTTCCAAGATACATCAGGACATACTGTATTTCAGCATTCTGAGACATGAATCAAAGAGCTTCTGTGGTGGCTACAGATGAGCTAACATGCAGTTATGCTTCAGCTGTATTCCGATATGTTGTTTAATAACTAAAAGCTGATTGCAGAATAATCATTTCTTTAATTTGTGGAGGTTTCTTCATTTAGACATCCTCTCCTGCAAAAGCAATGTTGATACTGATGAAGCTTCACATTCCTCAGAATGAAGAGCAAACGTCTTTCCTCTCATTGCAGAAGTTAGTGTCTATACTATCTGACTGATGGAGATAATGACTTAGATGACTTGTTCAATCTTTGTTTTCACAGGTGCCTCCGTTCCATGATGTCTTCAGCAGAGAGTTACATCCCACACTGAAGCTCAATGAGATTGAAACCAGTGTAAGAGACACATAAACATACAAATGCACTTTACAAGCAGACGCTTCCCTTTTTTCAAAGACACAACACGGCTGTTTCAACATGACAGTGCTGCCCAAAGCAGCTCTGTAAAGGAAAGGTTTGCCTGGCCTGCACAGAGCCCCGACTGCAAGCTGGACAACATCCGTGTTGGAGCTCACTACTGCTCCTGTGGCTGAAACCAGAGGAGTGGAGGATGTTAGGGCAGAAGATGTAGAATGACATGTACATGTGGGTGTAATGTTCCGGGGTTCATATTCTTTTTAAATGTACTCTCTTTCTTTTATGTTTTCTCTGTGGTTTCTACACAATATATATGGTAACCACCTGTTTTCCTGTCTGACACAGAAGCTCTTGGGTCGACTGTGTGAGCAGAACGGCATTTTGAAAGACCACGAGGCTGTTGTCCATAGACTGAGAATGGACAAGGTACAGTATATTCCCTGTGTTTGAGAAATGTTTCTACTGTGAAGCTAACCAAATGTGTGCTGTTGTAACCAAACCTGAGGGTATCTGTGCTTTAACCCTTCTTACCACAACAGTTGTGAGGATCTGTTACACCGAAGGAAGCCCATAAAGCTTATGTCATCATATTAGAAGATTCTCATTGAACATAGTCACACCTCACATGCAATACAACTTTACCCAAAATGTTTTGTCGGGACATAAGATGTTTTAGACATGTTTTGTTTCTATTATTTTGACTGTCACAGTCCAATACAACAACCCCACTAACCACAGCGTCATAGATGACCACAGACAGTGTCAACAGCTGACACTTGGACTGTTGTATTACTTTACATTGTAGGTCATTCTATATATGTGGTCACTCAGAATACACATTTTAACATTCAAAATACATTTGACACATTTACACTTTCAACCCAGAACCTGTTTTAAATTATTTAGTTCAAACTGATCTTTTGTTTTATGTCTTAACATAATATATTATAAGAATAAAATCCTAATTAGTACTAATAATAATAAACTTTATTTATATAGCACCTTTCATACAAGAAATGCAGTTCAAAGTGCTTTACAACAAAGATATTAAATGCACCAAGTGCTTTGCAGAATAGAATAACATGAAACAGAAATGCAGTTAAGAAAAATAAAACTTGAACAGAATAATATTTAAAAGCAAATAATAAGCATTAAAGAATATAAGAAATGGCAAACATAAAAATAGCATATTTAAAAGAAAACAGAAGAAACAGTTAAGAAAAGTAAAACTTGGACAGCTAAATTTAAAATAATGTTTAAAATGTCCTCCTTCACCCTGATCCTTTCCTAACACCTAATTAGCTCTTTTCCAACTGCAACTTTTATAATAAACTGAGATATGTATTTAAGACTTTAAGTGGTAAATTGAAATTCCTTTAGGAAAAAGGGAAGGAAATTTAATTTGCAATAAACTCTTCTTTTCTTGCTGGCCATGCTCGCTGTTCCCAGGACAGCCTAGAGGAAGCGCTGGTGGCGACTCATCAGGAGATGGAGCTGTACCATAACCAGCCCTTGGCCGTGGAAAAGCTGCGGTTCAAAAAGGAAACCCTGCAGAACCAGCTCATCAACATCAGAGGGGAGCTCTCCCAGGCCTCCAGTGTAAGAGAACACATTCGGGGTTGTGTGATCCCAAGAAACCCACATAGCTGCAATGTGAAGAGATAACCTTCTGACTGTGTATTTTTGGAGGAATATGTTTATGTGCTTTTATAATCTTGGTCTTACTCGGGCCTTTATTCCTATTATGTTAAAAACATAATGGCTGCCTTTCTTTGTACTGTAACTCTCTCAGGCTTTAACCACCACTCGTATGGAGTTCGAAGCATTAGAGGATGAGGCCAGTGCGATTCATGGAGATCTATGGGAGCAGCTTAATGCAGGCGGGCAGGTAAAACGTCATACTGCCATCACCCCTGTGGGTTTTTAAGCCCAGTTCAATGTGTACTGGAAATGGAATGCTTGTTTGTGTATAGTTGGAATTTTAGGATTTATACAGCAAGAATCTTATACGCCAACAGTCAGACATTTATGATTCACAAAATGTATGAAACTACAATTAAGAAGGCAAAGTTCTTCATCATTTGCTTTTGAAATGTAATGATAACACAACAAACACACACTCAGGCTGACACACAGTATCATTATCAGTCTTAACAGTAACCAGTGTGAGTTTGAATCCCTTTCCTTTTATGAATAATAGCAAAGCATAAAATGTAGGCCTAATCAGGGTATATTTGGCATACTGAACTAAAGAAAGTTGTGTACTGAACCGACTCTCCTGTACAAAATGTAGTTCAACAGCAATATTTCCTACAGAAACTATGTCCCTCTTACTCTGGATAATCCCCGTTGATAATCCACAGCACTCAGTTTCTTCAATAGAAGGTATTTTACCTTCTATCACTCATATTGTCTGTTCTGCATTTCTGCAGAATGAACTGGTTCGTAAGCACATCCAGAAAGAGTTTTGGAGAGTCCAGGATGTATTGGAGGGATTGCACAAGAATAACTCATCCAGAGGTACTGACACAGCCAAGCACAGAGGTAGGTAACACACTGGAGCTGAAAAATAATCCCATGTTTAGTGGAAATACCAGTGTCTTTGTCATGTATATTCTAACGACTTAATCCCTGCCACCCCGCCTCCCTTCTCCCTTCTCTTGCACAGTGGCCAGTGGTGCATCAGGCTCCTTTAGCACCAATAGTCCAGCCAGTCCCCTGAGCTCAGTAAGCCTCACCAGTCCACTCAGCCCCTTCTCCCCAGTGCCCGGCTCCCAGGCCTCCCCCACCAAACAGCTGGGCCCGGAGGTAAGAACCGGACACACCCAGCTGCGGACCAACCCCAGTGCAAAACCTGGCAAAGACCTGTGCTCAGACTCTAAAGCCAACCCTGAAATCCAAAAAAGATCAAGCCTGAAACCCCGTCCCCAGTCATGTATAGTGCCTCATTTTAAAACTGACCCTACGCCTACATATAGACCCAAAAGTTACACGGAACCTGACACAACCCTACATGCTGAATACATAGACTACTATGGTGGTGAAACCCATGAACACACCTTTCCTCAGCTCTGTCCAGCTTTCCAGAACCGTAGGGAATCTTTGGGTAGATTAGACCCTGTGATAGAGGAAACTGACCAGAACATCAACTGCAGAACCAGCTCAAACTTTGGCCAACCTTTAAATCCAGCCAAAGCCAGAGCAGGAGAACAAATACATTTTCTCAATGTACAATGTCAGGACTCTAGGTACACCAATCAGCATTCAGACACAGTCCAAACCCACTCTGACCTTCAGGATGTTAGTTGGTTGACCTCAAACGTTTGCAGCCAAGAAGTCAAGGTTGGCCTCAGAAAAGATGTCTACCCAGACTCCCACACACATTACTTCTTGGCAGGATACCATGATGGCATCAGAAACCTGTCCTCCAACAGATCCTTTCCTAAGCCTGAATCCCAGATCCTGCTTCTCCAGGACTCCCATCGGACTGATGTTTTATCATTACGCTACAGTCCAGATCTTTGTACACCTTCAGTCCCTTGTTTTAGAAGCGTTAGCCCTGAAATCAAACACCATCACCAGCTGGCTTCCCGGCCATCATGTTACACTGGTGAAGGTGGTAGGACACTTACTTACCCCGACACTCAACAGGGACTTGCCATTGCTCCAGAGATCTGTGGGCGAACACAGTCTGACTCATCCAGTAATCAGCCAGGTAAAGTGTTCATGCAGACCCATCTTTAAAGAAAAGGATATCCACCACTACATAGTTGATCTAATCATTTCTGATTTGTAATATTGTAAATGCAGGGACAATATTTTCCCCCGAATCCTAAACACATATATATATGTTGCCATTGCTAAAGGTCATCATGACATCATTTCAGTTGTCAGCCCTCGTTCTTTTAACTGCTCTTCAGGGATCCTGTTGGGTAGAAAGCGTTTGCATGCAACCCTGATCTAGTTTCTCTAACGACACTATTTGGAACTGTTGTGATTCAGTCACATAAAGATTTGGGGGATTTAATGACATTCAGGTGTTAAATTGGTTAGGACTCAGCCCTGGCACATAGGCCTACACTCTTCCATGTTATTAGGGGACGCTTAACTTCGCACTTCTTCAACATATCTTAATAAATTGACTGTATTATTTATATTTTTTATTACTTACCATTGGCTTAAGTCACTGCGCCTCCTAAGAAAACAGCGCGGTTGACTGTCAGCCTGCATGCATATTCTTTCAGCCTAACAAAGTTGAAATAGACATATGCTCAGATAATTCAATAACAAGTTAATACATTTGTGAGTGTACATACACAGGAGAGTGCACTTACAGAAATCCTTTATTGTCATCAGCTGTAGCTTTGTACACTGCTTACAGTGTTTATGACTGATTAGCATTTTTGTGTTCAGAGCAGAGCAAATTAATTCAATCAGATTTTGTAGTTTATGCACACACACGTGCACCCATGCCAGCCCTGAAACCACAGAGCCACCCAACATAACAAATCCCAATTTAAACCCTGATGTCATGAGCCAGAACATGAAGCCAGAGGTACAATAAGTGCATGTTCTCTCACCAGTGACAGTCTTAGAACGTTACCTGCTGACCTGTTCAGACAGTCCTGTCATCAACATATAAATGAGCTCTTTGACTTTGGTTAGGTCTGGTGCTTGACCACGATGCAAGGTGAAATGTTATGTGTTGGCCTAAGTGCTGCAGTACAAGTCCTCTCTTAAATAAAAATGACAAACTTTACCCTGTCAGTTCCACTTCCAAAGGAGAACCTAATCTGTTTCTTAGCAATGCTGTTAAAATATTACACAGTCACATTAGCTTAAAAAGCTGGACATTTTCTTCTTCACGAGTCTATTCTAGGTGACAAAAGGATTTGCACAGTGATGGTTGAAATGGCGTGGCGGTTTCACAGAGCCTTTAATGGACTGTGAATTCAAAGAAGCTGTCAGGTATTTCATTGGCCACCTTGGGGTTTTCACATCTAACTCCTTAACATGGAATCAAAGCCCCATTCCACAGAATCATTCCCATGAGTCCGTTCTGCTCTGAACTTTGCCTGGCTTATTATCACTCCTGATGTGCAGCACTCTCTCTTCCTCCTATCCTTTCTCCTTCCTTCCTTCCTTTCCTCCCTCCCTCCTGCCCTCACGGCATCTAGGAAAGTGTTCCCCCGAGGCCTCCCCTCCCCAAGCACTATTACCCTTTGGAGCCTTCCCCTATCTTCCCTCCCTCCATCCCCCCCCTGCCCTTTGACAGCACCACCTGGCTACGCAGCTTGGGTATCGATGATGGTTACCTTGATGGTGAAGATTCTCACATCAGAAAGGTATTTGGGTGTTTCTGCCCCTGTCCTGCCCTCGCTTCACCCAGTCCTGACTGTTGTTCAATATCATCTTTTACAAACATTTTCTTTAACCTCACAAGCCACCAGAGACCATTATTCCCTCCACATGTCCTTCCTCCTTCCAAACCTCCATTTTTTGAAGCACTCAACCTATTGCCTCTGATTTTCCCTCCATGTCTCCATATCAGCCAGTATTTGACCTCCAAAAGTACTTGTTCCACAAGTGGCTGCTCTCACTTTGCTCTTTTTAATGCCTCTGCTACTAAAAGCCATGTTGGCGGACTTAGTATGAGTCCCGGTACCTGCTGTGGAGTTCTTTACAGCCACACGTCGTCTGTCAAACTCTCTATGTGCCTATAGGTGTAGTGTCTAGGTAGATCTCATTCTAGTTAGTACACGATCACACCAGGAAGCAGCACAGTGAAAGTCATTCATGCATTCTCACATGGTGGCGCTGGAAGCAACAGCTACAAACCATGCTGCATGTCTTCTGTGGAACAGTTTATACTCCGAAGAAATAAGAGAACCCTCAGGTTGAAATGCGATTATTGTGGTAAATGTCACTGTCATACATGCTGGTGTGATCAGGCCATTACTGTGTCTGCAAGGAATGTGTTGCTTCTGCCATTACAGGTATACACTGCGTTTTAACATACAAAGTAATGCATTATCTAATGCATTCTGTTTAACCAGCGGCTTTGGATGTGTACTGGAATTTTTCACCATATTCAGGTTTAATGTCCATTAGATAACAAATAACATCAGTTCTCTGCCTTACAGCCGAGGTTTGGGGAACAGAACAACATGAGTGATGTGCAGGACCAAGTCGAGGACAGACAATCCAACATGAATAAAGGTACAACAACCTAAGTTCAAGTTTCCATGTGATAATGCTACTAATGCTTACTCAGCTGATGATCATAATGCAGCAATTAACTCTTGAGTTGGTACATGGAACCTGGAGTACATTCCTTCTACTGATATTTGTAAAAATTGCAAATAAAAGAAAAATGTTTGAGGTCTGATTGTATCAAGAGAGACGGACAGGTTGTGCATTCATTGCCTTAGTATTAGCTTTGTGCTTTGTGTCCCTTGCCAGTTGGCATCGTTCCTCCTAGAACGAAGTCCCCCACCGACGAATCACACAGCAGCTCTGCTGGAGTTTCCCGGCATAATGGCAGAGTGCCTAATGGAATCTCTAGGGTATGTCTAAACCAATCTAAACCTCAGCATACATAGGTGTGTAATAATCAAGTCATCACACTAAACCTTTTTTGGAAATCAATCCAGCCTTCACAGTAACCAGCGTTCACAGGAACTATGTGATAGAGCCATGGATTTGTCCCAATACTCACATTTGAAGTATTGCTTGAGCTCAGACACTCTACAGTATTTTAATATATGTAACATAAAGGGTACATTACAGCTATATACAGATAGATACAGCTATTCAATATTGTGATTACCACTAACTTACCACTTTAAAAAAAAAGCATAATATGAAAAGTAGCTGAGCAGGTTGAGATGTTGAGATGTCAGATAACTGGGACATCATTCATATGAAAGAATATCTGGAACGAGTAAAAGAATGACATGGAGGTCCTTCCAAACTGTTTGTTGTTTTTAAATAAGAGTAGATTATTAAAATGATTTCTTTCCCGTATTAATGGCCATGAACGTAAGCCATGGTTCAACTCATCATTAATTAAAGTGTGAAGGTGCCCAAGTAGTTCAAATCTAGCTATGTGCAGTGCCATAGTTAAGTGTTGACATGTTCATGTTTATGCCCAAGTAACAATTTGATCTTGTGATCATGTTTAATGTCCCATTATCTGGTGTTAATCGTGGATAGAAAGATGCATAATTAATCAGGCAAGACTTTTTTGATATCTCAAGAGGACATTTGATTTTACTTTTATGGTCTTAAAATTACATACAGCACAGGAGATTCTCTATATGATGCATTGAAAACAAGAAATACAGCATAAAACATTAATACACAAATGATAAAAAAAATATAGAAACTGTAATGATAGTGTGGATAATAATAAGTTTTATTGTTTTATATAATCTGACCTAATAAAAGCATAGAGGCCCTAGAATCAAACCTTGGGGAACTCCACACACCAACATAGCGTGTTGATTTGCTTGGATGCATAGTTGCCAAGTTAATCAAAATAGTCTCTGTCCTTGAGATGGGACTTGAACCGCTTTGTCTCAGTTTTCTGTCTATCTAGTAGTATTGTATGGTCAAATGTGTCATGGCACCAATTCCAACATGACTATGACTGGCATCTTGCCTGAACTGAAGAGTGTTCACATGCACACCTTTGTCACAGGAGCGTCCAAAGAGCGCTGTGTTTCCTGCAGAGGTGAAGTCGAAGATGAGCGTGCAGGAGCAGAACGAGCGAATCCGCCGCAACCAGAGTAGCTCTGTGAGGGAAAAGAGGCGGAGTCTAAACCTCTCAGGTGGCCAATCTCCAGCCAACTACAAAGTGGTACGATCAGCCATGTGATGGTGCTTAACATTTTAACACAGCGTGCCAGTTGAGTAAAATGTAACCATGTGTTTATACTCCCGGCTACTTTTTAGTAACAATTTTAGAGAATTCCGATATTTGACCAGGTTAATCTTCAATATTTTTTAAGATATTTATTTTCCATTTTTGATTTAAACCAAACCATTAACACAGCTTTCATTTAGGCTCAAGTTTAGACTTACCTTTTTCTTTATATTTAAACTTTTATTCAGCTATCATTATCTGTGCGTGTGTGTGGACAGATTCGTAGGCGACTGACGGCTCACGAGATTGACATCAAAGGTTTGGAGGCGGCGGTTCGAGGGCAGGGCCAGGAGTCCCCTCGGGAGGAAATAGCTCGTCTGAGACGGTTACAGGTTGAACCAGAACACTACGACTTGGACATCAGCAAAGAGGTGAGCTCAGTCAGCTGATCACGTCTCTGAGACATTTGCTCACATCAAGCATCATGCACACATCTATTGTCCGTCTATGCACATTTCAGAGCTGAGTGAACAGGTAGGACTCAAACACACAACCCTAAAACAGATGGGTGTGGAATCCTGCAAGTTAAAAAAAGACCAGTTTGGTAGTAGGGGTGGGCGATATGACTTAAAATGTATATTACAGTATTTTTGTTGTTCTTTACAGTGAGGGTATGATATCACGGTATTGCAAATTTAAAAGGGCATACTCCACTCAAAATGATTCTACCGTTTTTCACTCTATTGGCAATGCAAGGGAACGCAAATTAGCCTGAAAAACATTAGCCTGCCCCATGATGTAGTTAACTACCCACTGTTATTTGATTAATTCTCAGACTTAGGCAACGGGTAGCATTAGGCATCTCAACAGCATTTTCTCAACAGCGTCATCATGCTTACCAGACGTGCTTCCTCCAAGCCCCAGACAGACAGACAGACAGACACAGACAGACAGACAGACAGTGCAGCAGCAGTGAACGAAGTCACAGCTGTGTCGCTGCGCTCTGCTGGTGCAGCTGTTGGATAAACCACTGGTGCTTTCGGCCCTTGTTGCGTCCTCTTCCTCGCGGGCATTGGTGCTATTTAGATGGTGGAACAGGTTGCTGGTGTTGCCACCTTTGGCTGTCGCAACACGACGGCAAATCTTACATGTTATTGATGTTTGCTCCACATCAGATGATTATTAGCCAAACCAGGTCCAAATCACAGAAGTACTCCCTTTTTTCTGTACCAGTTTTTCCACCTTGGTCTCTGCACTTGGTTCCGACACCCGATTACTTTTTCAGAGAATAAGGACCCTTCTTCTCGCTGTTTTGTCTTGTTCAAAATGTTCAATCGTTTAATGGTCAATATCAGGTAGCTGTGGTTCCGGAATTAGAGCTGTTGTTATCGGACTGTCATCCCGGGGCTTGGTGTTCCGATTCCAGCTCCTCCCGTCCACATGTCGAAGTGCCCCTGGGCAAGACACTGAACCCTAGGTTTGCCCCCGGTTGTGCATCTATCCAGGGATGTGCACTGGACTTGGTCCCTGGTCACCATAGAAGGCTGACCGCTGCTCCAGCTCCCCTCGGAAGAAGGATGTCTGGATGGGTCAAAAGCAGAAGAGACATTTCAACGTGGAACGCGATTTTATGTGTGTTTGAGCTTTGTTCTCTGCACGTGTGTATATGTGCATCATGACTGACCATTAAACGGTTTTGTCTTGCTGATTGAAATTTGATTGTGTAGCAACCTTTGTTTCTTTGTCGATAACTGTAGCAATAAACTGCCTCTCACTTTATAGCTTTCGTACCGTATATATAGTGAATATGCTTTATATTTTCTTTGCAACAAACTAAAGACAGGTATTCTCAGACCAAGACTGAAGCTTTTAAGAAAACTAAAGGCCTTATTGTTATTTTAATGATTCTAAAACATTTATCACGGTAATGATAGTATTGCAAAATCCATGTCGTGGCAGAACGTGACACCGTCACCGGTATACTGCCCAGCCCTAGTTGGTAGGGGACAGTCCAAGGCAGAGTCTGAATGGCAGGTTGGGGTCGGCACCAAGCAGGCAAACTATGCTAGAGACAAACTAAACGGAGCAGAGTTCAAGTCCAACTGGGCAAGAAACAGGCAGGAAAAGCAGTCAGGGGAGCAGGCTGGACTGCTGAAGCACAATATACGACCTGTTGGGGAAATGGGCTGCTAAGTGTATTTTTGTGCCCATGGTCTATATGTTTATGGATCCATGTTTCTTAATGTGCATCATGTCTGTTGTAGCTGATGGCTCCTGACAAGGTTCTGATCCCGGAGCGCTACTTGGATGTGGAGGATAACACTCCTCTGAGCCCCGAGGAACAGAAGGAGAAGCAGAAGAAACTGGAACGGATCAAGACCCTCATTGCCAAATCAAAGTGGGTTTTGACTCGCACATAGATTTATTAGTCAGTTTTCTATGCTGCTCACATATGTTTCAAAACCTTAGCGTATAAAGCACGACTTCAAAATGTGCTGAGTTCTCTCTAAACTAAACGGCTTTTATATGAAAATAAAATTGAAAATTGATCTTTTGGTTTTACCACCTTATTGAAACAGCTGCTTGAAAACCTTTGACCTTTTGAAATTGAAAACATTAAAATTGGCTGTAATAAAAAATATACGTGCAAAATTATGAGTAAGGATCTAACTGGGTATTAAATATAAAGGCTTTCATCTGCCATCACAAAGGTCTATTTAACCACACTATAATCAGTCAGCAGTCCAATCTGCATTAGATGCTAACAAGGCCTTTAATCGCACAGAGGACTCTGTATTCTGAAAATGGATTCAAATTGTTGATGCTGGTCCTCCATCTCAGTGAATGCTTCCTTCCATTACCTTTAAACTGCAGAAGAACCAAGAGCGGTGGCCCTGTTCCTTTACTACTGCTCATTTTAGCAACAGAAGGGCTCTCTTGCAAAATAAGAATAGATACAACTATTAAGTTATACATGGAATGCAACGTTTTCTTACATGCAGATGATATCGTATTTGTCAGATGTAAGATAATCATTGTCTATGACTAGCAGGAGACTAGTGACTCTCCTCCTTTCTTTTGTCTTTGTGTCTCCTTTCGTCTGCCCACTCTCAGTTTGCAGAACGTGGTTCCTCTCCTGGACGGCCCGGTGGAGGGCGGAGCTCCAGCCAGCTCCCAGCAGCAGTTGCAGGAGCAGGAGAAGCGCATTGAGATCTCCTGCGCTCTGGCTGCTGAGGCTTCCCGTCGCAGCCGCCTTCTCTCCGGTGAGGACCCTCTGCACACGGCTGCCACCGACAGCATCGCCGTGTCACTAACCCACTAACTGCTCGCCGTGATCACACAACACATGACTTGCTCCCAACACTTCCTCATGCACATTTCTGCACATGCCTCCATAATTCACCCAACTCACATCTGAAATCTAAAGTTGATCTTTGTGTGTCGTCTAAGATCCAAATCTTACAAAGCTCACTGCTTTAGACCAACTCAGCAATGTGTAGGATGATACACGAGGTCTTTATTATCCAGTAAATCCTTGTTCAGGTGTCAGAGGTTTCAAACAATCAGCGAGGACAGCCCAGCTGTGCTCCGGCAACAGGTCTGTGTACGCAGGCAGAAACACAGTGAACATAATCCATTGAAAAGTCAGAGGATGCTTTTGCCTCCTTACAGGATTCTGCTGCCCCAAACTTTGACTATACGTCCTCTGCCAGCAGCCATCTATGAGTCCATTTGATCACTGGTATGGGATAGGGTCACGGGTTTTGCATTAAAGGGCAGTTCTGGTACTGAACTCATGTGTGTGTAAAGCTTCACCCTGTGCAGGACACTGATTTTCACTTTGACCTCCTGTTCCTGGACCTCAGCAGTAAGGCTGGTCAGATGTTATCATAGCCAATAGGAACGATGACCACAACGGTAAAAATAAGAGCCAAGTTGTAAAAAAGATTTAAAGAAAACAAGATTTTTTTATGTGTGTACACTTTTGAATATGATGTAGTCTGTCTTCATTACACCTTTTGGAATGTTATCATTTATACTCGGCAATAACAATAATCGCTTCATTCACAACTAAACCATATATGATGATGTAGCTACACCACAGATACTCACTTTCGTTACATCTTGAAGTCATCAGGCATCATGGTCCCATATTCGGCTGAGTAACGTTTTACACTAAGACAAGCAGTTCGATTTTTGTTGCTTTGCTTTTTCCTTTGACTTTGTTTTGCTCTCATGTGTCTTTTGTGTTTTGTAGAGCTTCATTCATGTCATAAGCTACATTATAGCAATTCTGTAACAAATATATTTTCAAATCAAATGTATTTAGCAAAACATAAACAGAGGCAGACACGTGGGTCCAGGGTGACCATGAAAAGTGACAAACTACCCACTGAAAGTCTCCATCACAAAATGACTGAGACAGACTGAAATAAGTTCAAATATTAAAAGAAATGCCAGGACATTTCGTACAGACATTCGTGGTCCTCAGAGGATGAAACCTAATGGATTTGATGATCTTCTGAACTTTCATGTAGAACCACCAGCAGGTCAAAGCTTTTACTTTTCCACTGAAATGTCTCACCATCTACTAGCGGCAAACATTCATGACTCCCAGAGGATACATTCTCATAGCTTTGGTGACTCTCTGACGTTTCAGCTAGCACATTCATCGGGTCTAAATGGATTTCCTTTTCTCAATATTTTGCCTTATGAACAAATACCTGCAAACCTATTCAATTACCATCAGCCTTGGCTGCACTTTGAGTTCAGTGCTAATTGGAAACTGTTGCATGCTGATCTTGGATGGTAACAGTAAATATGAACTGATTATTAGCATGTTAGCATGCTGTCTTAATGTGGCTCAAAGCACATCACTGTGCCTCAGAGCTGCTAGCCTTACTCTTGTTGTCCTGTTAATGTATAAAATGAGTCCAGCACCCATAATATTTGTTTCTGACAGCCATGAATACACAACATGTCTCCATAAGCTCCTTTTACGTGACTCATGTGATGCTTCCTGCAGAGTCTCAGGTCAACTCGTAGCTCGTTAGTGCTGAAGACAGTCACTAATCTGGACATGTGATGCAGGTAAACCAGAATAAAGTGGTTTCTTTCCTCTGAACGTCCACAGATACAGTCTGTATTTTCAGTCACAGTCTCTCCTCTTCACCGTACGTCTCCCTTTGATTGCTTCACTCCCTGTTTTTCTTTACATTTTTCCCTCTTTTCACTGCCCTTCATCTCATTCCAGCCCAGTGTGCCCCCAGTCCCCCCACTTCCCCGACCAACCTGGCCCCTCCCCCTTCCTCTGCTGACTACCCCAACTCCGCCCACACCATGAAGGTGTGAGTCGTACAAGGTGAGTCCCCTTCCTCCCCTCTGCTGTTTAGACCCTGTACTCGCCTCACTCTGTGCGACTGCTTTCATCTATATGATTCATTCTGTTTGACCTATAAGGGTTCTGAAGAGCAGTGCTCATGTTTACCAGTTTAAGATGCTGATGGCCCAGTGTTGGTCCCACTGCTCCATATCGTCCTCAGACTTGTAATGCAATTAAATGAACCTAGAGCTTGTTGGTAAAATTCATTTTTGACAGCCAAAATGCAGAAGTAAAAACCTCCACTTATTCCCCACGATGGTGTTGCATTCAGGTCACCTGGTTTTATCTTTGTGTCTGTCTTTCTTTGCCTCTTTCTGTGTGTAGCTCAAGCCCTGGCTGCTGTCAAGTTTGATGGAGCATCTTTCTGAGGATTCAGTGGACAAACTGAACAATTCAGATGGCCCCAGACAAATGACTTTTATTTTCTTTAGCACCTAAACTGACACAACAAAAGCACGGAAAGCATCATTGGATGTGTGCCGGTGGCACAAAGGAAGGCTGCAGATCTCTTACCAGCTTCAAGTTGTGTGTCTATATAATTTAGCTCAGGACATATTCTACAAAGTAGAGATTACTGATGAACTCTGTTGATGATGAGATGTTTTACAAATGACAGTGACCTGAGATTCGATGTTCATCAGCTCACAAGGGAACATCGCACACGAGATGAACAAGGAAACGAGCTGCGAAGATAAATCAAGAGAAACAGTTCAGGATGAACGTCACTGAGGTCGACTAGTAGACAGACGTCTTTCTACAACCTCCACAGAGGCTGTGCGCATGCTTCTGGACAAAACATGATGTCCATTCTCATCTGGTCTCCATATCCACCTTGACAAACCACCGATGGCTTGGATCTGCCCACACTGACATATTCTTACACTTTGACCGAAACAAGAGTGAAGCCTCTCATCCTTTGTAAAAAGCTGAGGACTTTCTTTCTGAACTCACTGTGATGCCTGTTTCACCCAGACTTCCCTCCCCTACACTACTCCCACCCCATCAACCTTGTCTGCTATCAGTTACACTCATATGCAACTATTAGCATTACATACATTGAATTTGGTCACTATGTTTCGCTTCTGTGCATCACCCATCTTTGTATGGCATAATTCTAACGTGGTATCCTCACCCTCCCCAGTATTTGCACTCACACTTTTTGCTAGGATTGTAAAATCTCTGATATACTCCACAATGGATGGTTCTGTATATACTGCAGCAGGTGTTTGAGGGTGCAGGCATGTTTGTAGGCACGTAGAGTCTGCACGGTCATAAAGCTTTGACTGTGTGTATCGTCCCAGACGTGTACAGATGACGGATTTTATGTCACGAGAACCTTTGTGTCGAGGCGGTATCATTTAGATTGTACTCTTGTCTATGTTGAAAGGGGCATCTTCATATCCTGCTGTCGGGGAGAAATGAAGTTTAGTTGATGTTTTGCCACAAAACCTGCAGGAAAATCAAGGCTATGAGCTCGGACCCAGTCAGCTGCTCTTCAATGCAAACAATGACCTTGCAGTGCAGTGTGGAAGCCAGTCGGACATGAAGCTGAAATCCATAACTTCTTTAAGTTGAATTCTGAGAATATTTGCTCATTTTGACTCATCTGCATGGTGGAGTATTGTTAGACACTAAGACACGTTTACTGTGGTTGGACTCACTGTTTGTATCTGCATTCAGGCTAAACCAGAGCTGTTAGACAGGAAGTGACGTACTTTCCTCTAATGTTGTGGGTCAAGCATTTTAATAAAGAGCAAAACACCAGCAGTAGGTATACCATGTGTATTTCAACTTTTACAATAGCTGATTCAAATAAACAGCAGGCAGTGACACAGTCTTCTGCCCCAGATGTAAAGAAGCAGCAACAAAGGCTAAAAGGAGAGACAGACCCTGTTCAAAGACTAGTGGGAGTCTGAGTCCAGAAGCTACAATATTGTTTTAATTCATGGCAACTACACTATGGTTAGAGTGCAGTTAGGTTTTGGTAAAGACGTTTCCCAACATGGTGGTCATCTGGTGGTTAGACAATGGAGATGTTAGCAGACATCCACTGCCCGACCCCACACCATCACTGCTCTATATGATCCTCACATTTCTTGACTGTTTGGGCATAAACCTCCAATCCAGATCAGACACATATGAATGTAATTCATATGAGACAGAGACGATCACCTCACCTCCAGCTACAGTGTGCAGCTCCTGCATTTTGCATTCGAAATCAAATCCAGTGGACTTCAAGTGTTTTTCATCAAGAAATTCCCCCAGCGATTGTCTACACATATGTAGGAAAAGTATGTTGGATATGTGTTCATAAATGGTACTTGTATGTGGAGAGTGAAAATAGAAGTGACCTTAGAAGAGTAACTCGCTAGAAAACCACCTGTCTGTGTGCTGAGGAGTTAGCTAATGATGCAGTCATTTGAGAAGAATTGTATACTGAAGAATCCTGTCATGTCACATATCCCACCAACATTTCATCCAGTCATGCAGTGCCATAAGTCTGAAACGTGTCTGTGTGTTTTATATGTTGTCATGAATGGACCCTTACAAAGGAGTTGGAGTCTGGAGGAGATGCAGTGATTGATGGTACCAATGGGACATTTTGAAAATCTACACATAGTGGCTTTAATTGGAAAGCCAATATTACATAATTCAATAATACATTTCAAAATAAATGCACCGTTTAACTATAAATACAGTAAACAATACCTTTATTTTATAATTCATTTGGAGGAAGAAACAAAATGTTTCTCATTATTTTGACATGTTAGGTAATCGTTCATGTTTTCAGTTTAATAATAATATAATAATTGGACCGTTTGGTCCTTTAATGGTCAGTCATGATGCACATACGCAGAGAGCAGCTCAAACACACACGTTGAAACGTCTCCTCTGCTTCTGACCCATCCGGCCATCCTTCTTCTGAGTCAGAGACAGGTCAGGATAGACGCGCAACTTGGGACAACTTAGGGTTCAGTGTCTTGCCCAGGGACATGTGGACAGGAGGCTGGAATCAGAACACTGACCCGAGGTGCCAACAACTCC
>JAVQJF010032245.1:0-34514 GCA_036023855.1 Gadopsis marmoratus
AGATGCTGTCAAATGTCAACCTCAGTAAAGACCTCCAGATGTTGGCCTGTGGAGGACGTGTTATGGTCAGTAGGGCTTCGGTCCAGGGGCCGTTCACAGAGGATCTTATCTTGCCACGAGGAGTTTTCCTAGATGGCACTAAAGGTTCCTAGCTAAGAGTTTCCTCTTAAAGGCTGTTCCCAAAGCTGCTGAGAGGCACTTTTACTAAGAAACTGAGAGAATACCTAAGCTAAGAGAACCCTGTTGACCCCGTTGCTATGGATGGCATCATGTTTCATGAATTACTCACCAGGTATAAAGTGAATGAGAATTAAAATATTCATCAACATACGGGAGTGTGAGAAACAGCATTGATATGAACTACATCACAGATTTCATGCACGAAAAACAAAGTCAAACATTGACTTGTTAAGTAAATTGTATCTGGCATCAAATGCCATAAGCATGAGATATTTTTTTTCCAGCTGACAAAACAAATCTGGATTAGTTCGGACTGACAGGAGTTCCTCTTAACTCAGCCAGTTAGCAGCTACTTTCAGCCCAGCATCCCAGTCTGGCTCATTCCGTACATTTCGCTCTTTCTCGCTTTCTTTTTAGGTCGTGGGCTCCAGAGGCAGCATAGAGATCAACCCCAGAGACACCATGGCTAAAGAGAGCAGCATCATGGGAGTGGCCCTTTTCTTTGCTACACCGGTACGAAGCAGTGACATCACACAAGCCTTGTTTTACACACACACACACACACACACACACACACACACACACAGTGGTTGCATTTTTCTGGGTTTAAAGCCTACACGCACACACTTTGGATGATGATGCTTTGATGCAATCCAATCAGTATGCTGGTATCACCTCGTGTGACTCTCAGGTGGCTAAAGTTGGTTACAATCATCGCATGACAGCATAAACGACAATTATGAACAGCAACGAGCTTTTGACATGGAGCCAAGAAAAGCAGAAGCTGGTACAATGTTCCAGTCAGTTCAAGTGAAAGGTGAACATCCCTTCCTTCTCCTCTCTCAGGAGGAGCAGAATGAGTGTGCCGCGCTGCTCCACGCGGGGATGGAAGTCGGTTGGCTGCGTCCAGCCGTCGGCTTGCAGTATCCGCTCGACAGGGCCGCCCAGGCACACCATGACATCATCGAGTCTCCCGGGTCTGCTGGGAAGATAGTCCTGACCATGTGACGATATGATCAGGTTAAAGGTCACCAAGTATGCTTTTGGCTGCTTATAAAAAGTAGGCTCTCGAGGAGCTGCTACAACAAGCAAACAATGGTTAATATGGTTTCATTCAACTTTGAAAATGTGAAGGTTTTTACTAGAATTCTAATGGACCTGCACGCAAACTAATTCATCATCACTGCCAATATGCAACCCAGGCTAGACGAATATACAAAGGATGGAATGTTGGCTCAGGAGGTAAAGCGGGCTCTCCGCTAATCCCAGGGTTGGTGGCTCCAACCTGTCCACATGGGGCAAGACACTGAACCCCAAGTTGATGAAGCTCCTGATCACCATCGGGGTTTGAATGTTTGTGTGAACTACCACTGAAATGTCCAAATGTGATCTGTGCTCAAGAATCCCATGAAAGCAAACTAAATGGAAAATAATGTATAATGTCTTTTTTTATTAAATGCATTATCTGTGAATTAAAATAAAATTGATTCTTAAAAATGTTTTTTCTTAAGAATCTTTTTGTGACAATCCTATTAAGCAATATCGACATTAGGAAAAAGGGAAAAACTAAACTTAAAGTCACGTTTCTGTGTCCGACATCTGTGCCTCTCAGGTGACAGCTGGCTCCACTGAGCATGCTCCAGAGAGGGCCAGGTAACTTAAGCTAGACACACACATGTACACTGTACCTGTAGCAACCAGTAAATGATGGCGCTCCAACCAACAGGAGACAGACCCACAGAGCTACAGATCATTCTTGGATGGATTAATATGTGAGTGGAGTGTACCATGCCCATCAGCAGGGGTGGACCTTTGAGCTCTGTCAAGAGGTAAGCCATTTGTAATGATCTTACATTTGATAGGCTTAGTACAAGGCGCATGGATGTTCAGACACTAAAGCCAGAGACGCCGCATGAAGCAAATGAATGACATAGCAGGAAAAACAAGGTCCTCGTGAGTTTAGTGTGAATGTTAATCAACTGTTGGTGTATATTGGTTTTTTCGAATTAAACCCAATGAAATGGCTCCTCCATTGATATATTTAACTGTCTAGTCACAAGATTGCAGGATGGAGGGAGAAGATATGTAGGTGATGCATCACTCAACTAGCAAATTGCAATTACCCTGATTCACAAGGAGGGAATATTTTTTGACTGGGCCCTGGGGGGTGGGACAAAACAAGACAAAAACTTTTAAAATCTCTTGCCTAATAGAGAAAAATGTCTAACACAGCTTGTAGCGCACAGTAACAGGACACTAAATCGCTTCAGTGAATGTTTTTAGGTGAGTTAGTATTTCATTAGTATTTCTCAGGTCAGAGATTTAATGTAAACTAAGGCTGGATTACCAACCAGGAAAGGCAAGCAACTGGTCTGGGGTTTGTGTGTTTGTTTAATTACAAATTAATTTGGTATTATGCACCACAAAAGCATAATTAAACATTGAAATTGCAAGCGCCCTAAAGTGAGTCATGCACAGTCTTGAGCGAGTCACTTGGGTACCAGACGTAGAGTTTAACTTAAAACTGCATCACAGGTTTTCGTCCAGTTTTGGCTAACATGATAGCGAGCAATGGCCTACTCACACATCAAGCAGGCACAGAGCAACGTTAGCATTGCTTTTTGAAGTTGCGTTCCTGGTCTCGACCAACTCCGCAGCAAAATATCTGGCTCTATAGCTAGATGTTTCTCTTTCGTCATATCTAGTTGCTAACTTTCTATTATTTGGAGCTAGGCAGGTAGTGTACAGTGGCTTTATACGGAAACTGCTGATTGAGATTTTATATTGGGGGTTGCCATGGATTGATTGCTGAACGGGCCCACGGGGTCAGGGGGCTGCTGGGCTCCATCAGCAAAATGTCCCTGCAAAAGGGATGCGCTAAAAAGACACGCAAAACAACTACAAAGAAACAGAAAATGACTACAAAAGAAGAAAAACAACCACAAAGAGATGCAAAATGACTACAAAGTAAAGGACGCAAAGCGATTGAGGTGAAACTGCCCAGCTGTCCATCAGCATATAACACCACCGTACTCTCTTTCTCTGGTCTGTCATACGTACATTCAGTTGATCCACTTTGGATTATGGATTTTACAGAGCATTGCTGCTGTAGAGTAACTCATATTTCTCTATCGACGAGGACAGCCCACTAGAGGAAAGTCCATTAGGAAAAGAGCTTTAGCAGCAACATGATAGGCCTCATTCTGCTACAACGTCTGGCTGTCATCCATCAGTCAGCATCCTCTGGGGACAACCTCCACCTCCCCTGCTGATACCACACACACACACAGTTTGTTGTCAACACGTTTATCGCAGTTTATCACTGTTTGCCGAGCAACTCAGAACAAACAGTGAACAAACATGACAACTGTCTCACCATTGAGCCATCAGAGAGGCTTTGGTCCGAGGAGACGCTGAGGTTTCTGATGGGGCTCCAGAGGGCACTAAGAAAGCCGAAGACAAAACCAAACCTCAACCAAGATCACGTCAAGACTTTATTATAATGGCCAGTGACATCATTTCTTTTTAAAAAAACGAAACGTGGAACATATAAATGTATGTATGTTTAGAAAAAAAACAGCGCAGGCTTTGTTTTGTGAAGCGTTTGTGCAGACGAACGTTTTGCAGATTAATCCCAACCAAGGACAGAACCAAAACAAACAAACACAAAGGCAAAAGGCATGAGATGAGATAGAACATAGGGTCCTGGGAGGCTGAGTCTACATTCACCTGTGCAGAGGAGACGTGATTAGAGTGTCTTTCTGCAGATGTAATGATATATTTTAATGGGCGAAACAGATGATTGTCATGATGGTGATGCAGCTGTGTTGGGTTACAGCCCTACGGAGGAGATGCTGCCTCACCATTATGTCACCTCTACTGTAACACAACGTGACCAGTAAGTACATTACACAACAGATTTCCATTATCACTTTCATCAGAAATAACGGAGAGCATCAAAAATAATCACATCCTGAGAGAAATACTGTAGTATAATGGAATAATAACGCTCCAGTCTATCAACTTGTTTTTGCTTTTTGTCAATTTCCAGTGTGTTGTTTTTCAGACAGGTTTTATTTGTAGAAAACGGGAATTTGTCTGCAGGTATTTTGCTGCTGCTCCTGCTGCTGTCAGTCATCAGAGCCCAGCGTGTGTCCCATCATGCCCTGCTCCCTGCGTGGTCTGTTCTGAAGGTGTCCTCGTCTGTCACAGACTGGCTCGAGTTATTGGTAACGCTCGCGCACGCACAGACTCTAAATGACAGTGATTGTGTTACGTTTAATTATTTTACCCATCAGGCCTTGTGAGCTTCCAGGACTGTTGTGTGTGTGTGTGTTAACTGTGTGTGTGACCAGACGCCCCAGACACGACCCAGGCTCTGCTGATAACTGAGGGCTCCATCTCCACAGTCCAGCCTGCCTCACCCCATCATCATCACAGCGTCGGAAGAGAAGAATGAGCCGATAGCAACAAGGCAGCTGCTTGCCACACTGTCTTCTTTGATGCACCCTACTATTCTACACACGGTGGCTCGTGTGAACTATAAGTATGTTCGCTGTCCAGGTCTGAGTGATAACCATATCTCAGTGGTGGGCGAACAGTCCTTCGAGGAACCTGCCCTTCCTCCACACTTTACTGCTGGATAACATCCTCCTGACCAGCCAGTGTCTACAGGGTTCTGACCAATCTAACCCAGCTAGAGGTCCTCGCCCCAGGCCACAACCTCAGCAGCATGGCGGGTACCTCTCCAGGGGAAAAACATATCTACAAAGGTATTTGAAATAGAACGTTGTTAGCTGGTTGTTGTGTTTTTGATTTAGAGAATTGGGGTGATCCAGTGGGTGAGAGGTTAGTCTGTTAATACAGTCATAATGAGTGAAAACTACACAGAACTCCCACAGACCTCTTCTTGTGCTGAGAAAGAGAAAGAACCACATGCATCTGTACATGTTATGGTTTTCTGAATCTGTCAGGCAACAAGATAGATCATCTGGATAGAAACAGGTTACTACATGTTTAAAGCGTTTGTATACATTCTTCTTTCGCTACACTTAGTTTGTTTCATACTGCATTGCAGTGCACTTTTTGTTTGCATCACAACATTAGAGTTTTTTCTATATTTGATTAATTTCTTTCAATGAAAAGAAAGAAAAGAGTTTCAATAACACCAATGTAACATATACAGCATGATCCTGTCTGAGGCCTTAGCTTCTGTGGGTTAGTGAGCCTGGATTTGTCTAGAAAGCACATGAGTTCTGCTCCTGCTGACCTCAGCCAGCTGACAAACCTCAACCTGGACCTCAGCTCATGGAACTGCTTCGGTCAGCTGCTGGAACTTGCTACCTTCCTGTCTGCCCCCATACAACAGCACGCCAACGTGCCGGCTGAAGAGCTGCACACTGAAGAGTACAACTCACACCAGCATGGGATTCCTGGAAGAAAACCTTCCCTCTGCATCCATATCAGCTCTTACCCATAATGCCACGGTTATGGCCTTAACTAAGCTTTGGTCATGTGACCTGTTACACTCTACATCAAAACACAACCTTATATAAAAAGCCCTACATTTTTAACCAAAAATTATTTTAAGGTGGTACATTTTTAACAATTTTACTTCTTTAACATCTTATTTAAATTACATTTGGAATGACTGTATGAGCTCAAACAATCACGGATTTATGACAGAAACATTACACATGCAGAATAAACATGTGTCTGGGACCTTTACACTGACATATTCTTCCCTTGCTGCTCTCAGACTCTCTGTGATAATGGCCGTAGGATGGTGTGTGTGAGCGCTGCCAAGTGAAACCACGGTGCTGGAGCTGACGGAGGCCAACTGTGTGCCATCCAATAAGGACCTCCCAGTGCAGACAGAGACAAGAGGCGGCATGATGCCTCAACTGTATGCTCGAGATCTGGCCATAACTGCAGTCCTCTGCTTTACTGGTGAGAATGATGCACGACACAACGAAATAAACTGGTTTGATTTTGTTGAGTTTAGCCGTGCCGCGATGTCACCAGTTCATTAATCAGAAAATGTTAAAGACAATTAGATTGAAAACACACAGCGACACATAGTCTCGTATCATCCGCCTGGAAACCCAAACATTGTTTGACTGTATACCCATACAGCAGTAAACCTCCCCAACTTCAGTAGTTGAAAGGTAGGAAAGAAAAGGCAACGCAAACATTCCATTCCATTAGGAGCGTGTTGAACAAAACAGCAAATAATAATTACTTGTATTTTATTTTTCGAAGTCATTCCTTTTTTTGATATCTGCACAGTTGAGCACCACAGTGGATCTTCCAGGACTGAACACCGTTTTGTAATACACACGCCCTGCAGCTCGCGTGACTCACGGCTTAGTTAGATGCTGTGTGTTCATTGCTATTGTGTCATTTTGACATTAATTACAATGACCGCATATTGCATTTAAAAAAATACATATTATTAATTAAATTTTTTTACATAGCTGTCTCTTTTCACATAGAGCAGGCCTGGGCCACAATCTTTACGTGTTCAAGTTATAATCAGATCTATAATTTTACTCCACATTAACAAACAGAATCCAGTAGAAGTGTCTCAATTCCAGAAACTACTGTATGTTCTCTCCCTGTTAATATAGTATACATATACTACTAATCTGAAATTAAAACACATAAACTTCGATATATTTAAGGGGGTTTATTACATTCTGCAGAACAGACCACAGTCTATATACTACAGCAGTAGTATGCAGAGAAATGGTAAACTAGACTGGTCTGTTACTTCTCTTATAGTTAAAGGTACTGCCCACATTCCACATGAGACCTTAGCTTCCAAATACACAGCTCGGAAAAAAAAAAATAAAGTAATAAAGCAATAAAATCCATTAAGTCATAAAGCAATAAAACAAGAATGCAACTGTCAAATGCAGATACGTTTGTGCCTGGCACGCATTGACAGGACACAGAGTAAAAAGCAAGATAAAAGTTTATTTTTCTATCACATGGTCTAATGATAGTAATATATTATCATACATAACAGATCAAACTGTAAGCACACTGTATCACAGTGTCTGTTATAAAAGAAAACAACAACTACATTGTAAGCCAGCAGGGTGAAATTAGGGCAGTCCAGTCCAATCGATCTTGTTCTTTAATTGCAATGAATGAATGCTACACAGCCCCTTTATGTAGAAATGCAAAGATGAGTGTGAACATCCACTATTAAAGACATCGCTGTTTCAAATCCTACCTGCTACTGCTGTGCTTCAGGTGGCGTTGCCTTGACCCTGCTGGTAGTTTTGATCTACTGTCAAGTGTCTCGGAGGAAGAAGCTGAAAGAAGGTAAAAGACAAAAAGAGAAGGAAGAGGGAAGCAGCACAGTTGTGAATCGCGATGTCAATCACATAGATGTCAGTGAAAAGGGGAAGGACCTCTTCTTGCAAGCAAATAGCAGCGAACCATTTGGATCCAGAGCCGATGAAATCCTCAGCCATTGTAGGTGTCCGGACTGTGGCCTGGTGAGAGGGAACAGCAGGATAAACGGAGGTATGGAGGAAGAGGAGGAAAGATGGAAAAGGAGAATGAGGATGGCGACAGAGGAAGCAAGGCTCGGGACTCAGCAGGGAATCTTGAGCAGGGACATTCCTGACAAGCTTCTTTCTCGCTGCAACTCCAACTTTTCCTCTCATCCATGGAAAGAAGCGTTCAGTGAGAGACCAGAGACCCTGGCTGCTTATAAGGCGAACAGAGAGCAGGGAGAGAGTCACAGGACTAGCATGAACGGTAAGAGCAGAGGACATGAGACTTTACACTGCGAGAGGTGCCACAGGACCTACAGACCACCAGAGCAGAACGTGAGACAAGGGAGGCTTCACATCAACATGAGAGAGTCTGCTTTGTTTGATGGCTCCCCTTCTCAGTACAGACAGACTGACAGGGGCACGATTGTTAACCATAACCAGTTTGACATGATGGGCACAGGGTGGAGAAGAGAAACAAGAAACGTAACATTTGATGTGGAGAGCCCGAGAACCCCAGAGCAAGGAAGCAGTCTAGATGAGGAGGAAGCGAGGACCACCCTAGACAAGGAGGGAGGAAGAGGAAGAAGGCAAAAAGCTGCCAAGTCAAGCCAGTTACTGAAGGTGAAACTAAACTTGAACCCGCTACAAAAAAGCAAAGTCCATCCGAAGAGGAAACCCGAACGGAGCCGTTCGGAGAAAAGCAGCTCAAAAAAGAGTAAAGATAAAAGGCAGGATGGAAAAGAAAGAGACAAGAAGGATGGAAGTGGAAAGTCTGGCAAAAAAACAAAGGGTAGCCGCGGGACGATGAAGAAATCCACCACTAGAGGACTGACCGAGGATGAGGAGGAAGAGAAAGAAGAAGAAGAAGACAGGGGAAGAGGACAGAAAAGCAAAACGTCATCTAAGCAGAAAGAAACGTCTTCCAAAAGTGGGCAACAAAGCCAGGAAAGTACAGAAGGTGAGAACACACACCCAGATAACTCCCAGCCTGGCAATACCACCAAGACTGTGGACCAAGTTGCCTCTGCTATTGGCATTAGACAGGAACAAAACTCGCAGGGCGGGGGTTTTCAGTACGCGGGAGCTGGGCTGGTTCTGGGGAGTGCTCAGCTTTCCTCGCATCATCCCTTATCTCTATCTACCACGGAGAGGAATCACACTACCAACCTCTCCCTGCTTGGTTCAGTGGGCTCACAACTGACTGGCAGCAGCCTCTCTCTTCAAGGAGGGAACTTCTTGCTCAACACCATGGCCCAAGGATCTAATGGACTGTTCCCCAACTATCCAGCTAATTCCGTTGCACATAGCATAGCAATCAGTGGGCCCAACATGGCTCCAAGTGGTGCCCCAGACAGTTTCAGCAGGCAAGCTGGGGTAGGCCTCACGTCTCCTGCTACCTCTCTTCTAGCTAACCCAGCAAACCCAGCGGTTAGTCCTGCACCTATGCGGCCCCTCTCGCAGAGTCAACCGCCTCCTCTTGTAGCAAGACTGAAGTCTGATCCAGCCCAGGGACCAGGCCTGCAGACTGGGGATGTCCATGAGCTGCCCTCTGAATCTCAAGCACCCAAGACCAAGGAGAGCCTCACTCTCCCGACTCAGGCACCGCCAAGTGCGGATGGTTTGTTTGGGATGACCCCTCAGGCTCCTGGACTACTGACCACTGTGGAGAATCTGGCCAACCACAACAGTCAGACAGAGACTGGACGTGCACCTGCTGGGTCGACAGGCAATATGCCAGCTGGGGGTGTGGCTCTAAGTGATGGACTTGCAGCAGGGGTGTCAGGAGGCACCATGCAGGAAGCAGATGTGCCTGTATCAGGTGTCTCCGCACCCAGTATGTCTACACAGAGTGTGTCCTCCACAGGCGATGCAGTTGCAGCTGCTGCACTGCTGCAGCAGGAGTACCTGTCAGAGGAAGGGGGATCCTCCCCGAGGAGGAAGCTGAAGCTGGTGCTTCCTGAGAAGGCGTCCAGCCGACCACCCACCGCGCTGGAGAGAAAAATACGCTAGCTGCTCATACCATATTGAATGGATGACATTTTATGGATTGGAAGAAGAAAATGGAGTTTTACGTCAGGTGCAGAAAATACTGTAAATGACTGATGCCTTTATACATTCTTAATGCAATGTTATGAACTGCTACAAAATGTCATTTCTTGGGCATTTTACAGACGGTGTAGTGTTATTCATGTAATTAAAAAAACTGAGTAAAGAACAACATGCTGTTATTTATGAGTTTCAAAGTTCATCGCTGACCTTTGCAACAGCAGGTGACAAAGAACAAAAATCTCAACTTAAGGTCCATTTAGTAGCTGGAGCTTTTAACCATGCCACATGATCTTCATCAGCAGCTGACGTTTGCTCGGTAAAATCCACTTTTTTTTTTTTTATCTTTCAGCCCCCGAACAGCTGCTACAGGGTTCGTACAGCTTTTTAAGATTTTTAAAATTCAGACACTTTTCAAGCACTTTCAAGGGACATAAACCAAAAATGTGCAGACTCTCGAAGCCTTTATCATCACATACTAACTCAGTTGTGACTAAATTGTTACAATAAATGCCAGGAGGTGAAAAGTTAAGAAGACAACGGGATCACTGAAATATTAAAAGATTTTGGGTTATATGATGCGACTGTGTAGGTAAAAAAGCAGATTATGTGGAAAATCAAGAATCTTTGATGGAGAATATTTAAATTCAAACATAGTCCTCATTTTGAAAACATTTAAATTAAGCATTTTCCAAATTTTGTACAGATGTGAGAATGTTTTGTCAATTGCTGTTATTTGGGATGGTGTAAAGTGTCCACAGGGAGATACAGGACTGAAATGGAATGTTATTTTGACATTTTTTTTGTATTTATCTTACGTAGGCCTATAGATTTTAAATTATGATTGCTCCTGGACACTAGCAGCCAGGTTGTAGCAGGTTCAGAGGCTTCTTGTTGCTTCTGGATTGGTTTCAGTTTTGGCTCCAGGATGGCTGTTCACAGTGCATTGGGTTTCATGGGTCACAATGCCGACCTCTAAATGCTGCCACTACAGGCAATCCGGTTAACACTTACACACCTTTACTGCCTGTTCCTCCACCCTCTGCTGTGCAGAACCTTGGGTCACTGTGATCAATCACACTGGTGAGCCAGTGTTGCCTTTATTGTTTGAAGGTGCTTTGTGCAGCATTTTAAACGTCAGTGTATCCTTGTCAAATCAATTTTATCTCCCTTTCTTCAAGTTTAACGAGATTATGGAGAAGGTATTTCACACCTTATTATCAGCAGTGCTGCTAATTCTCAGGTTTGAGATCACATTTCTCAGAAGCCTTGTTGTTTCTGCTCGCAAAGCACGCTAACGAGGAAAGTAGCTGTTCCAAAACAGGAACAACAGCACACTCTTCCTGTTTTGTGCCAATCCAGTGGGTTTCCCATCCAAACAGTCAATGAATTAATCAATCATTTATTGGTGATGAAATGCCACAGGCAAAAAATGTGTTGGCAAGGCATCTCCGCGTCTGCTGGATGTGTAATAAAGCAGCTATCTTTACACATCCAACAGACACAGAGCAACATTATCACTCATTTGGAGTCGTGTTTCTGGTCACCTGAGGAACTGCAGAGCCCCCATTGTTAGTGTAAAATAATAATTGCAACTTTAAATGCCCTCTGCCATAATAACCAGGGACCCAGTTTCCCAAATCTGTGTTATGTTTTAAAAAACAAATATTATTTATCTGGTCATTGCAGCTATACAATAATTTTTTAAAAACGTTATTTCATCTCACCGCTTTAGTTAAATAGAGACTCATCATTATACTAAAGCACTTAACACCAAATCAGTTAAAGAACAGGGACAGTATTGTGTAGAATTCAAACAGAAAAAATAACATAGATGTGGATTTCGAGTGACCTGGAGCACACCAAAATCCCAATTTACTGTTGTCTTAAAACTCACCTTTAAACTGTGTTGAATTTCAAACGAACCCCTAACCCAAAGTGACAACCATGCAGGAACTAGGTGCAGCTCTCTCGCTGCCATTAGGGGGCAGTGTGCACCTGCTGACACACAGAGAGGCGGGCTGCTTTCAGTAAGCTGTGATTCGTGACTGGAATAGAAATGAAATGAGCACGTTCTGGAGACAAAATGTGAATAAAACAGAGAAGTGCCTAATCTGCTTGAAAGAGGCTGCGTGTACAGACTAAAGGCACTATCTTACAAAAAGTCTCGTATAGCTTTATATTTATAATGGGTTGACAGAACAGAATCAAGCCAGTTTTTGACATTTGACATCATTTTTCAAAACACCAAAATGTATACAGTCTTATTTTGTAGAGCTTGAGGTTTTCGTGAAAAGTTCAGCGTTAAGGTTTATCACTACTGAAGGTGGTGATAAAGCAGATGCACTCTAAAAGTATTGTCAGAGAAATATGCCATGTAGACCAATAAAGAGTTAGGCAATATGACTGATAGATTGATTGATATGACTAAATACCAGCCTGCACTACTGTACTACCTACTGTAGGCTGTTTTATTAGTATCCACTCGCATTCACTACTCTACATTAGTGCACCAGATGTAGCTGAATTGATTGTTAATCATTATGCCTGCTAGTGTCAGTCAGGCCAATAACCATTAAGATGAGGATTACCGCAAGAAAGCTGCTGCTGTTCAAACCATGAACACAACACAATCAAAGCATCCCAATGGCTTTTTTGTACGACATGAAACGGAATGTAAAAGTTGTATTATTAATATTTGTCCATAACAAAGCAGCATTCATTTGATTTTTTGACCACTTGGGAGGCTGGACATCACACACACATGCACGTTTTGACATATTATCGCCTTGTTTACATTAATATTTGGAGTCATGTTTCCGTCTCTCCTTTTAGCTCTGTTTTTGTCTCTACCAACTCTGGCTCTTTAGCTGCTAACTCTGCCACTATACTCACCAGTGGACAGTGGGTTTATTATAGCTTTTTCACTAAAAACAGCTGGAATGCTGGAAATGACAATGAGAGTTTGTTTTGTACAACTTGGAAGGACATAACTCAGTACGTCAATGACGGCCCTTTGTATTTGTATTAGGAAATAGAGTCACAACTTAGAAAATGGATTCTGAGGACTTTGGAAATACCTTGAAGTACAAGAGCAAAGTGTCAAAAGACCTTCTGGGTATTTCATTTGGGATTTATCTTTCAGTAAACCAATGCTTAGCTCTGTGACTTGAATGTAACGCAAATACACAAGGCACAAACTTGGGCTAGACCAAATTTAGCCAGCATTTCTTCTGTGGAGACACAAAGCAAGACTACGAGTCCACTGCATGCTCGGGGTTGTTGAGGCTGATGATTCAGATATAATGTTCACCATCTTGCTAACATTTGCCATATAGCTTTAAACACAAAGCGTAGCAGAGTTTTACAGGCATTTGGTCACGAAGCACTGGACAAGGTGTAATTTTGACGAAAATGTCAAAGGATCACCAGAGTTATTACAAATCATCCTGTGGAGAGCATTAATGTCGCTACCAAATTGCAATTGTCAAGGATCACCAACGTCTGTAGGATTATTCCTCTAGAGTCCTTAGAAATTGGGACAAAACATAATCGATCCAACAGTGTTTCAGTCTGGACCAAAGTGGTGGACAAACCAACTGACATTTTCCATCTCTAGCACAGCCACATGGCTCACGTGGCAAAAAAGTGTTGACAACCTAATAAAAGTTCTGCTTTAACCATTTTGATGAAGATGCAATCTGAGCAAACAGAGGTTAAAATACACATTTTCTCAGACATCAAAAGGCATTTGTTTTTGCGAGAACAGCGTAGTTAATTTGCATTAATGCAAAGAGCAGGATCCAAACACAAAGTGTACCGTGTCGCAGGAGGGGTAAAGGTGTACATTGTTATGTGCAGTTAATTAAAGCAACTATCACAAGAGGCCGGTTTTGGAGTAATGACTGCACATCAGTGCAGCGCTGACTTTATTCTCAAACACATTATTAGAATCTAAAAATAAGAAAATCTTCATGGTTGGTGTTGTCCAGAGTCCTTTCATCTGCCAAAATAAAAACACATTAATACAAAGAGATACAGAGTGAGAGAGATGTGTCCATCGTCATCATTAACACTAAAACAAAAACTTCATTCGATTTAAAAAATAAAAAAAAACCCCAACAACATTAAAACACAGGCAACCCAGCAACAGTTATAGTTTCTTAAATAGCCTTTGTGCACAGAGAAATAAAGATGACAAAAGAGACCATGCAGCCCAATCAACCACTCTGCCCTCTCATTAACACTTCACACACTCGCAGTTTGGATCCAAATCAATATCATCAACAGACATATGCCAGGAGGAGGAGCTGTCATCGTACAAAGGACTATTTTTGCTTCTTTTATTTTTTTTCCCCAGCAAAGAATTGCTTGACATTTCATTATTTCAAGGACTAAAACACATTTCTACCCTGCCGATCTGAGCCTCGCTGCCAGAGGACAATGAAAGTTCTTAAATCGTACACAATTATTCACAGTCAGCGCCTGGTTAAAGAGGCAGCAAACAGATTCAGGTGCTCTTCCACCTCTCTCTCATATTTGTCTTTAGCTGAATAAAGCTGTGCGAGTTCAGTCGTTATCGCTCTGTTCAACACGGCTTCTGTTCAGAATCCCGATACGCTTTCTTTCTCTGCAGACAGTACGTGGGACTTCAGTCCATTCTGCGTCAAATCGCAGGCTTATGTTCATATAATTAAAGAACCAGTGGGGAAACAGTTTGTATAGTACAGTATTTGGTTATCAACCCTTCGTTTGTGTGCCGTGTCCGCTTCAGTTTGGCCGTAGAAGGATACAACAACTACAAGGTCAAAGAGGATAAGAAATCAACTGGCTTTAAATCAACAGCTCAAACAATTATGTTACAGCATTTTACACGTGGTCTTCTTCAGAGCCTTTTGGAACCGACGATAAACACCGTCTTTACAAAATCAGGAACTAGATATTAACTTTTTAGCACAGACAGGACATCACTTTCTGAGGGGGGTTGGAGTATATACACCTATCATGGTTCGCAGCACAGGACCGGCCCCACCTCTCCTCGCTGGTATACACATTTCCAATTCATTAGCACGTCTTGTGCAGTAAACGATCAGTAGAAAAAAAATACAGCCAATAAAAGATGTCACACCAGCCGCAGGACATGCATGAGCAGGAAGAAAGTATGTTATCTTCCGGTTCTTAACACGGCCCTGATCCCCCTTTCGAAGAGACGTGGTAGTAATATACAGAAATGTCCCATTATTCGACAGCTTGGGCTTTTGCTTGAAGTGCTGAACTCAAGTGTAGGTGGTCTGTTGTGGGTTCAGGTTGTACTAGGCTGGCCTGGGTTCGTGTAGAGATGAGGCTAGAGGTTCCATGGCGTGGCAGTAGAAGGGCTTGGTTGAAGTTTGGTGTCACCTTGTCCTGAGATTAGCTCAGATAGAGATATTTGTCTCTCTGGAGACCCCTGCAGGAGGACAGGAGAAACAAAGTGAGGATAAAGACAGAAAAACAATTGGTCACAGTAGCCAGCGAAATGGTATTTACTGTATCCGACATTCATCCCATTGATTCAGTGTATCACTGTACTGTGTATAATGACAATAAAGGCTTTCTATTCTATATGGGACTTATATTAAGGTTTATATGATACGATACCTCTTCCATCTGATGGCTGCTGTTTGCAGAGAACTACAGACTGTCTCAGGAGGATCCTTTAACTAGTTCTAACGGCACAGTTTGATCAAATTCCACACAAGCAGGGGCGCAGCCAGAAGAACGGGTCTGGGTGCCCTTGAAATCCACCCGTAAGACTTTGTTGCTTTGTTAAGTGAAACTTGAGATTTTCAAGGGGTGACAAGTTACTATTTAACAACCTGCAACAGTCGAACTCCAATACCTACCCATTGCCATGGTAATCAGTGCTCCAGTCCAGAGAGGGGTGGTGGTTCGGCGTGTGTCGACCCAGCTGGTGGTAGTCCACTGGTGATGACATCACGGCTCCACCATTAAGCATACCTCCTCCTATCGGCTGGTAGTCAGACTGGAGAGAGGAGGGGTAGCCCTGGAATAAAAAAATAAATAAGCTAGCGTCTTCTTCAACCGGTCGATGACCGCCCACCCAGAGTCTGGTTCTGCCTGTTAATAAGGGAGTTGTTGCTTCCACTGTCTCCTAGTGCTGCTCATGGTGGGAATTGTTGGATATCTGTACATAAAGAGTCGGTCTAGACCTGCTCTATATGAACAAGTGCCTTGAGATAACTTTGTTATATGGCGCTATAAAAATAAAGCTGAATTGAATTCTTATCTTTTATAATTCAGAGTGTTTGCCGAGTGTGTAACACGTAAAAGAAAGCAGATACAGACGAGTTCTCTGCAAACATGAGGTGCGGAAATCCAAACAAATAACATTCTGGTTGTCGGGCACGGGCATAGCGGCGGCAGAAAAGAGGACCCAATCTCAGACAGCTGAGGTGAAGGGGAATCAATGTTGGGTTTTATTTAAACAAAAGACACTTACAGGCAGGTAAGGCTGTTACTGAGAAGTCCAAGGGGGAAAACAGAGCGCGGGAAAAGTCCACGGGGGTGAAACAGAACCACGGCGTAATCCAAAAGACAAACAGGCAGAGACACACACGTTACGATGACGACGACGTACCGACAGGAGACTGGAACACTGACACGTACACACACACAGACTAACGAGGGAAACAGACACAGGTGAACGCTGGGAACAGGTGGAAAGAGGGAAAGAGGGAAAGAGGGAGACTAACGAGGGCAGAAAATAAGGAGGGAACCACATCAGGGAAGGAAACGCTGGCCACACAGAGAAAGTACAACCAGTTAAAGAAAACATATCACACGAACCAGAAACACGCAACATAAGTCCACTGGGTGTGTGACACTAGTTGCTGTGACACCATGATACCAGATGAGCAATGCTGTTGCGGCGGCGAGATGCATTTGTGCGTCCTCCAGGATGGGTGATGCGTTGGAGTAGCTGCTAATTTTGGAGTAGCTGCTAATAGCACAGCCAGGAAAGTGTGGCTTTGGGGATTTGCAGGTACATTTAAACTTTTAGACCAGAGACTTTCAAACTGCGAGGCGTGCCTCCCTAGGCAAAGGTGAAGGGGGTGCGCTGAGTGAGAGACTTAAGGCAAAGATGCTGTGTGAGGCGGTGGGTCAGGAGCATGCTGGCGTTGGCGACACCTGCTAGTTAGTTATTGTAGTTTGTTGATTTGGCGCCAGATCGACGCAATTTGTGTCAAAAATCTCACTCCTTCTTTGGGGTCATAACTCAGTTAAGTCTGAGCACAAAGATAATACACATATTCTTTCAGTGTGACTTATCATTATCTCTGATAACGCCCATAAATCCATTTAGAAATCATAGAAGCTCCACAACGTGCCCGTTTTCGTCAGTATCAAAGTAACATGGTGATAGTGGTATGTACTGTACATGCATGGGTTCACTGCAAACTGCCAAGAGCTAATGAAGTTTTTTTAATTTGCCAAAATGACTCTGGAAACCCCTGTTTTGGTTTAGAATCTTTATTTCAATAGACCTTTTTTGACTATATTTTCAACATGTAATATGTCATATTTCTTGGCAAAAGTAGTTAAAAAGTGAAATCCTTTCCATTCCTCACAGTACTACTGTGCAGGATTGTTTACATCCTCCTTCGACCGGAATTAGTGAACAGACAGCTGATGGTTTTAGCAACAGGGATAAAAATGAATGCAAGTGAAGTGAAAAGAATTTAAGTGGACAGAGACCAGTTACAGGTTCATCAGCAGTAATTACAGAGTTTTGAGTGTCTTCCTGATTTTATCATCTGCCGTGGGGGACGAGGAGAGTCGAGGATGAGTGAAGAGGAGCTGAAAGGGTAAGACGAGAAGGGTAAGAGGAGGAGGAGGAGGAGGAAGAAAAGGAGGTGCCTTTATGCCACATTATGCATGCCTCTAACCATAAGATACTCGAGGAGAGAGAGTTGGAAAGAGGAAAAAATAAGCAAGTGCAGTGACAAAGTGCAGCCGTGTGTGTTTGTGAGAGAGAGAGAGAGAGAGAGAGAGAGGCTGAAAGGGAAGTTAATCTGAGTGTTGAGAGTGAAAGAGGAGAAAGAGGAGGACAGCAGGTGGTTGGGTTCTCCCCCTCTCCTCCCCTTCTCCTCCTCTACCTCACCTATTCATCCATTGTTGAGCAAATTCTTCTCCTTCACTCCTTCACAAAGACCCCATCTGCCTCTTTTGTCTCTCTCTCTCTCTCTCTCTCTCTCTATCCTCTCTCCCTTCCCCCATCATTTCTCACTCTTCACTCAAAGAAAAGAAGTTTAGGGCTCTGTCACTGCGTGTGTGTGTGTGTGTGTGTGTGTGTGTGTGTGTGTGTGTGTGTTTTTTCCCCCCTTCACTTTTCTGTTTTTTGTTTGCTCTTTCTCTTTTTGCTAAAAAAAATATGCAAAATGGCAGAGAGAGAAATAGGGGGATTACGGGAGTGTGGGATTTAAAACGTCCACTATAAAAAGGTGGATAACGTGGCAAGTGAGACTCGGTGGCAGTCCAGCCCCCCATTTCTAACTATTTGGAGGAGACACTCGCGCTATCACATGTCTCAGATCGTCTTAACACGCATTCATATCACAGCCCCTGTTCGTTCTGCCTTGATAGGGTGACAATCAACTGACCAACTGACAGTGAGAAGCACAGAGGCAGCAGGGCTGACTGATAACTGACTGACAGCATTACATGAGATAGGTAGACAGGGACAGACAGAAGTAGAGACAAGTCTGACCAAAATTCAACCAAAAAGTCATTTCTATGATTGAAAATGGATTTTCCAAAACTTGACTATTTATTGATCGTCTTCTCGCCTGTAAGTTATTATGACACAACCCTTTCCACACGCAGACAGCGGAAAAGAGAGGTCAACTGATCCAACTACAAAGTTCAAGACGACTGGATAATAATTGTGATTAATGCAATTAGGATAGGCTGTGTTTATTATCGGTTTTCAATTTAATACAGTTCCAGTCTGTTCAGTGCTGCTGATGCATTCACTCCCATTCTAGCGCCCATCTCATTCCTCCTGTTTGTGCGTGATTGTGTGTGTGTGTGTTTTGTCTCCTCTGTTGATATAGCCATCTGTCTCCATCCAACTCTGTGCAGATTTTATATCAGCAAAATGCTGTTACCAAGAGGAAATGGAAAGACAGACTGTGTGTGTGTCTAAGGTATTGTTTGAAACAATAGCTGTGTCCCCATTCCAAATGAAAGCAAAGTCCTCACACTGGAGGAGTAACAAAGTGATTACATACAAAAAGGTTGATTTTTGAGGGAGATGGTGGACACTATTGTCCAACAATGCAGAAAGGGAATGGAGGCACCGCTGCAAAAAGTGACAATTGTAAATAGTGAATGGTTATGAGACCACTCCAGAAAGATCTTGGAGGGGGTAAAGGTGTTAAATTTTAGTAAAGCTGCACCTGTATGTCTCATTTGCAATGAAATGATCGCTGTTGCAAAAGAATGCAATCTTAGGCACCATTACACAAGGCACGCAACTTTCTTATGAGTCTTACCCTGAGCAGTCAGAGGCCCGTCACAGAAAAATGTATTCCCCTCCACTCAAAACTGATTTTCGAGTGGAGGGGAAGTTATTTGCTCCTTCTCTCCCTTCTTTTGGCACGTACTCACTGAGAGTCAGTCTCGATGAATACATAAGTAAATCATTTGAAAGTACCTAAAGAAAGTGCTCAATCAGTTTCACATGGAGTAATGAAATAGTCACCAAAAGGTTTTTTATGATCGCGGACCCCTTGATTATATTACCCTGTGTTTTAAACCATTAGTTTGCCTGCCTAAATAGAAGCTTTTTTTCTTGATTTTTTTCCCTAGTTCTGTCTGAAGTTCAAAGTCAGGAAGAAAAACTCTAAATGGTGCAAAATTCAATATGGCATAATTTGATGGTATTAAAAGTTTGCAGAGCATCAATATGCAACACATTCCATGTAATTTCAACAAATACTGCTGTAGATATGTCTGGTGGCAGGTTTTATCCAAATCTCAGCAGTAGCATTTAAACAATAAGGTTGGTGAATATTGTTTTGTAGATACACTGATATTGTCAACAATTCCCATGAAAACATACTAAACCAACCATGCATTGTGTGTGTATCCAAGGCCTGATATACCTTATTCCTCTACAACATAGAACTCCACTGTTGTACAAAAAACACATCAATGAGTCACACTGTTGCAATGGGTGACACGTTCCTTCATCACCATGAACACATACTCTGTAGTTAATGTGGACTCAGTCACACACACACCATCCTGCTGCCCCAAAAACTCACTACAGCATCAAATGTGTGTTAATCCAGCTGAAAATAGTCCCCAACAAATGCCCATGTTTGCTAAAAACTATAGCGTCCTGCTGTTAAACTATATATGCACATTATATATTATAGGTTATATATTACAACCGGTTATACATAATATATTATAACTTTTCATGGTATTTACTCTTTAAGACTTCATGTATCTGTAAAGCACTTTGGGAACTGTAAAGGTTGAAAAACACTATATAAGTGAAGTCCATTTACCGCATCTGACTTACTGAATACTATCAATAAACAAACACTTGAAGATCAATGAATAGCCCAATCAACAAAGTGTTCAGTTATAAGATGTACATTCAGTGTGTGACTGACCTGTGTGATGGCAGGCGAGTGTGTCATTCCCAGTGAGTGTCCACTGAGCTGCTGGTGCTGATGGTGTGGACTGTGCAGCCCTCCCAGGTGTGCCTGGCTGTGGAGGGGAGGGCTGACCTGGAGAGGAGGGGTGGACGCCGCCGCCATGCTGCCAAGGGACAGAGGTCCCTGGTGGGGGACGCTGGGCCGTGGCACGGTCCCTCTGGAGGACAGAGCCTGGAGCTGGGGATGGATCTGGGTGTGAGGGGGGCGCATGTGGGGGCCGATGCTGGGACTTGAGGCGTGGGAAGGGTGCGGCGGGTGAGGGTATGTCATGTACATGCCTGGGTGCTGAGGTGGAGGGAGAGGGTGAGAGTGGGCGAGTGAGCTGGAGGAAGGGTGCTGGCCTGAGTGACCAGGGTAGACTGAAGGTTTGGGTGTAAACATTGAGGTAGAAGAAGAAGACGTGGCGGCAGAGTGGGGCGGCTTCATTTCAGATGGATCATTGTAACTCTGGAGAACAAGAAAAAGTATAACAGAAAATCAGTTTTCAGGTTTTTAGATTGAGCCATTTAGTCCTTTAAAGCATCAGCTAAATGTCAATAACTTGACTTATCACTGTGTGTGTGTGTGTGTGTGTGTGTGTGTGTGTGTGTGTGTAGACCCTGTGAGACCAGACTGGCCCTGTAGGCAGCAAGTTGTTTCAGATACTCCTTCTTAGCCGTCTCTGTCCTCTTCTTGTACACCTGAAACGCAAACATTTTACATCTCCACCAACTACTGAACCATCAGCCTTTATCACAGTTTACAGCATTTGAAATGTGTCTACAAATCAATTTAATTTGCAGTATCTCATTAGTAAAGTAACCGTTTTTATTAAAGTGAAAAATCTTGCTGTGAATAATCAACAACCTGCTGTGAGATACTCTGAATTTTGGCTGCATTAACAGCATGCTAACATGCTCTCAATGGCAACGCTAACATACTGACATTTAGCAGGTATAATGTTTACCGTGTTCACCATCTTAGTTTAGCGTGTTAGCATGCTAACACTTACAACCTAGCACTAAACACAAAGTACAGCCGAGGTTGATGGGAATATAATAGTTTTAGGGATTTGACCATTGACCAAACTATTTCCAAGTAGTGGACATGTGGACAATTTGACATGAAATTTCAAGGGATCCCCAAAATAGCTGCAATACTTGCTGTGGGGAACATGGATATATGAACTAAATTTCAATAAATTCCATCCACTCTTTGTTGAGATATTTCACTCTGCACCAAAATGTCAACCTGGTGGTGGCGCTAAATGACAACTCAAGGGATCATTAGGCATTACAGTGACGGGATAGCAAAATGGCACAAAGCCATGCTAAATTAAAGAAGCAAGATCTACCTGTTTCTGTTCCTCTCCCAGGCCGTCCCACATGGAGGCCACAATCTTTGACACCTCCCCGAAGGTGGCGTTGGGGTTCTGGGCCTTGATGTTGGCTTGGGTGTCCCTGAAGAACAAGGCGTAGGCAGACACTGGCTTCACTGGCTCATTGGGGTCCTTTCGCTTCTTCTTCTTTGGTGTCTTAGGTTTCTTGGCAATGTCCACCGATGCTGGCCTCTTCTCCCCTCCACTGCCAAGCTAAGAGGAGAGGAAGGAGACAGGTAGGTATGAAGAAAGCACAAATATATGGCTGGACAAAGGGTGTATTAAAAAATAAAATAGTGGTATGAAAATAACATGCTCTGCAGTATGAGTGCTGTGTAGTAAATTGGTCATATCGTAAAAAAAAAACTGCAGAATTCTTTTTGGAGTAATCTTCCATTTTATTATCACTAAACTGGCATTTTAAAAATTCACACATCTAGGCATGCCTCTGATGAGTCTGTAACCTCAACTGTTCTTGTTTGATGTCGAGCTATGAATCAACCACAGAGATCAACTCTGGGGAAACTCCCCACCAGTCAGCAGAAATGATGAAGCAAAAATAATAACTTATTACGAGAAGCTAATATGCATGTAATATGATAAAATGTGGTTTCTGTGCCTTTAAATGAACCTTAACCTTATCTTTTTTATCTTCATTAGGAACTCGTTTCCTTCACTTTTATTTCCATTATTAAATTTGTGGGCTCAGCACTCTAACTGTATTTCCTCACTATCATTTCTGACTGTATTTTATTTCATTTCATTACCTTTAAATTTATTTGATTTCCCTCTGCATTGTGTTCTTAAATGTTGCCTTGTGCATTAATTTGCCTTTATGCAATGCACTTTAAATAACCTATGTTTGAAGGGTGCTGTACAAATAAACCTGCCTTGCCAAATATGGAATTACCTTATGATTACTAAAGGCTAGTAAAACTGAACTATGTCAGCAAGTACAGCTTATACTGCATGTTTGTATCGTCACAAAAGCAGCAGTTGTTTAGATGTGTAGGAGTGTAAGCAAAGTATTTTGTTCCTTATTCCCCTTCCTTCTTGAAGCAAGCATTACCTGTATTCTTGCTTATAATTTTGCCTGTCTACTACTCATTTGTCTATACACAACCAATGAGAAAAATCAAGTTTGGTAAATATTATTCAGCAGTACAGTAATGGTTTCATTTCCCCAGAATAGGAACAGTCAGTTTGGTGATTCGTTTCAGTGTGAGACACCAAACAGTGAGGGAACTGATTTCCATTCAGTTGATATGCAGGGAGAATGGGTCTATTATGACACATAATATTAACATAACTGTCCGCTGTCTACACGCACACACCAGTCACACAGACACAGCAGAACACAAATGGCTGCTACGGCCCAGCAAGCTATGACTCAGTGACTCATAGAAACAGGAGCTACAGTGTCTGTTTGTGTGTGTGTGTGTGTGTGTGTGTGTGTGTTTTCTTTTTCACCCTGAGTCCGTCGTCATTCTCGTCCTCATGTGCTGAACTGGAGGGAGATGGTGTGGCGGATTTACTTCCAGGAGGTGATGGAGAACTATGGGTAACAGAGTTCCCACTCAGCCCCAGCTGGGATTGGTTGATGGTGGACAACTGACTCTGCTGGCTCATGCCCGACTGGCTCCTGGGTCCAAGCGCTGCTTCGATTGGCTGTTGGCTGCTGGTAAACCGAGAATCAGAGTTCACCATCTGCTGCATCTGTGCAAAGACAAGTGACAACGACTGTTAGTAAATTAGTTTGATGGGTATGTCATTAATTCTTGTAGATTGCAATAAGACAAATTGTATTTTTTCTAACGTTTTGTAATCTATTTAATATATTCAATACAGGATGAGATGCAAAGTTATTGAATAAACATCAACTGGTTGTAGGCAGTAGTAAATGGGTTACAATTTTAATTAAAAGTGGCATTCTTTTACACTATGAAAGAAAACAGGTAAACATTTTTCTTCTTCGGTCCTTCTTGGTCTACTTTAAAGCTACAATATCAGAAGGTTTGCTGTGTCTCCCATCACAGTCTCAAGAGCAGGGAGGAGATTCCAGGAGACAGGCAGTTACTCTACGAGAGCTGGACAGGGCCGTAGAAGGTCCTTAACCCAGCAGCAGGACCGGTATCTGCTCCTTTGTGCAAGGAGGACCAGGGTGAGCACTGTTCAGTGATGCCCTGGTCCAGATCTGGGAGGAGATACCCCAGGACATCATCCGTCGTCTCATTAGGAGCCCCGATGTTGTCAGGCAGCATACAAGCAGGTGGAGGCCATACAAACTACTGAGGACCATTTTGAGTTGCTGCAATGACATTTTAGCAAAATGGACTAGCATAATTTTCTCACTTTGATTTTCGGGGTGTCTTTGAATTCAACCCTCTGTAGTTTGATAATTTTCATTTCCATCAAACGATGTGGCATCCTTTTGTTCCTAACACATTACCCAGTCCATATCAGTATAGATATCCAGTAGGATTTTTTTTCCACATTGAGATCTGGTGTGTTTTCAAATTGTTCCTTTAATTTCTTTTAAATATTAACACTATACATATTCTACATTCACATAATAATCTATTCCACATGGGTTGGCTGATGTGTAATATCTAAGAGCAAGTGAAATGCAGATCACTCCCCTGCATGTTACACTGAACAACTCCTGTCCAAACAGTAGTAACACACTGGTATATATTAAATATATACTTAATATATATACATATATTTTTGTGTCATAGTGATGCTGTGATTTAAACTGCTTTACTTGTAGACCTGCGAGTGATCAACTTGTGTATTAGGGTTCAGTGCATTGAGGGAGGAGGATGCAGAACGACGAAAACCTTCGGCACGCACAGCTGTTGTGTTCACTGTTTCTGGTTTACATGAACACCAACATAAAAAGGGAGATATTCAGTGAACATGACAGTACACATTTTGGAGTTGGTTTGACACTTAATATTGAGAAAAACAAATTTGCTTTATTTCAGCTTGTGTAGGATCTGATGTCTTGTCACTTGCGCTATACTGACAGGTGGTTCTATTTTGTCCACCCCATTTATATTAATGAGAGTATGCCAAATAACAGAAACATGTCTTTGTATAACACAATACAGTTAAAGAGCACCACAAACTGCAACCTCCAGGATCATCATGAACTTTAATCAGCACCTCTAAAATAGTTTTATTATACCCAAGGCTCAGAGCAACAAGGATTCTGCTGGAGAACTAATCCCTCCTCAACAAACACATGAACATTAGGTCTTAGTTAAATCAACTAATCAAAAATATAGCATGGAGGAGATTGAGGTGGTAGTTGCAGCAGCAAATGGTGTTGGCATCAGCAAATTTTTATAATGGCTGTGCTGTACATCTGCATGAAGATGATTGGCCATTGATGAAAAATGAGCCTATGATTGTGCAACATGAATGAGATGGCAATGCTGTGCCCCATAAATGTCAGATTTTTGTAGACCCCATTTTGGCTGTTTCTGAGTTTTAATGCTTCCTTTAACTCAATACGTTTCATCTCCTCAAGGTTATTTTCTGGAGTTCCAGGAGGCAGTCAACAACATTACCCACTTCCAGGGTCAGACAGCCACACTACACTGCAAAGTGGCAGGAAACCCACGACCGTCTATCCGCTGGCTGAAGAATGACGCCCCTGTGGTCCAGGAGCAGGGACGCATAACCATACGCAAGACAGAGGCAGGATCTAAGCTCCGCATACAGGACCTTGACACGACAGACACGGGCTATTACCAGTGTGTCGCCTCCAACTCACTCAAGGTCATTTCTGCCACTGGTGTTCTGTATGTCAAACTAGGTAAGTCTTACATTTATATTTATACAACAACTTAGTTATTTAGGAATAAACTATGTGGACCAAGTGTTTAATTTATACAGTGTAATGTACAACGATCAGCCATGACATGATGACAGCATGGGCACCCTGACCTGTATGCGGCTATGCAGCCTCATATGCAACAAACTGCGATGTTCTGTGTGTTCTGACACCTTTTTATCAGAACCAGCATTTAACGTTTTGAGCTACAGTGGCTCTTCTGCTGGACCACACAGGCCAGCCTTCACCCCCCACGTGCATCAGTTTTCCTTCCCAGGACCACTTTTGGTAGGTACTGACCCCTGCAGACCGGGAACACCCCACAAGAGCTGCGGTGTTGGAGATGCTCTGACCCAGTTGTCTAGCCATCACAGTTTGGTTCCTTGTCAAAGTCACTCGCGTCCTTCCGTTTGCCCATTTTCCCTGCTTCAACACATCAACTTGGAGGACAAAATGTTCACTTGCTGCCTGATTCATTCCCCCCCCTCCACTGACAGGTTCCATTGTAATGAGATAATCAATACTCTTCACTTACATAAAGTTATGGCTGATCAGTGTATGAATGAGTGAACAACTCCTTTCATGATTGCAGTTGCATAATTGGCGCTTTTTAAGTAACCAAGAAGCCACGTAGTCTTTTGCATGTAGAGTCTTAAAGGTAAATAGGCAACGCTTTAATAGGAATTATGTGCTTGTTAACACAGTTTGTATGTTTTTTTATGTTTTTATTTTGGATTCACAGGACAGATGCCCACACATGGCCCAGATGAACCGTAAGTGAACACTCTATACATTAGCGTGTTTGTCAGAGCCTTGAATGTGGTTATTAAAAGTTAATAGTGTCAATGATTGTGGCACGATTGACACTTCTCTCCTGTCCATCCCAACGTATAGTTAAGTCATATTCTTGCCAAACTATGGCTAAACACACATTCATCAGTAAATCACAAGAAAATCATCAGAATGTGACAGCACAACACTGAAGCAATGTATTTATTCTGTTTGATGATGTTTCACTGATGAGAACATTCTTATGAGAGATGTGAACAGTGGAGAAGGTTGCATTGCAGGTGTGATTGAGGAGGTTCTATGGACATTGATACTTTATTTTGTTGTAGAAAAAACATAATTTAATTCCTCATATACCCATCAAAGCATTTAAAACTGGAAATTTGTCAACTCATTTGGCTACGGTTATGTTTGGTTTCGAATTTTTTGGATTCTCTTTAGATTTTAGAATTATCCTGTGGCGAGCTTTAACTTTGGATTAGATTTAGCAATGACCACAACTAACAATCCTTTCTCTAGTTAGACCAGCTAAGGGTTTGTAGTGATGAGGATGGATTCGAAAGGTGGTATTTAGGAAAGGACTGTAGTTAATAAAATATCCTCAGAAATGTAGAAGTGAAAAAGCACGTGTTTGTGGTGGTGCCTGCTCAAAGCTAAATGGGCACGCAAAGACATGTTAGCTAACACTCATGCTTCCACTGCTTTGACTGAATATTAGAAATGGTTAAGAACTTGCTGCCCTGATTGATGCAGTCAAACCACGAGGGCAACAAGACATGCAACTTCTCTTCTCTCTCTCTCTTGTGGGTTTGACTCACCAGGAATAGATTCCTCGACCAGCAGTCAGACACAGGCCGATGGTTTGGACAGGCCTGCTCTGAACTGGAAAGAATGCTGATTCATGTCCTCAGTCAGACTAACGGTTTCTGAATGCCCTTCTACAGGGAGCTAATCAGACAACAAAATGTCTCTAGAGCTGGGGGTGCTATTCATTTAGTTTTTTTTGGGTGGGGTTAGAAGAGAAACAGTATTAGGTAGTTTCGTTGCATCACAATATCAGTATGAAGTCTCAGATGTCCTTTAGAATTTGTAGAGTTTTTAAGTAGACCGACTGTGTCAAAGTAACAGGATGATTTAATTCAGTTTAATTTCTATAGCGCCATATCATAACAAAGTTATCCCAGGGCACTTTGCACACAGAGCAGGTCTTGACCATGCTCTTTATTTACAGAGACCCACAGGAGTCCTACTGAATTCATGGCTGCTACTGGCGATTATTTTCAAAATGTCAGAAAATTTCAATTTCCAAAAGCCCCCTGTGACGTCTTCAGGTGTCTTGATTTGTCTGACCGACAGTCCAAAACCCAAAGATGTTCAGTTTACTATCATGTATGACAAAGAAAAATAAATCCCCACTTTTGAGAAGTTGGAACCAGCAAATAATTTTTCTTTACTGGCATTTTATTTAAACAATGATAAACGCTTAGTTGACCATCAAAAGAGTTGACGATTGAGTAATCTTCTAATCGACTTGTTGTTGCATCTCTAACTGTGTTAATAGTAATATGAGGTAGGTCAACTGTGCCACATTAAGACTGCGATGTAGGTGTACTGTGTCACAGTAGCACTATGAAGTCACAGTAACAAGGGTTTTGATTTTTGGCGATGATGACCTTCCTCCAGCACCACCCTGATTATGTGCTGTTTGTGTAGTCCATCACTGAAGCATTAGGGTGCAGGGTGTTAACTCTTTATTTTGCTTTTCAGGGGACATAATAACATTGTTCCACTCCCCTCTCTCTATATATATCTTTTTTTCTCTCTCTACCCAACCGGTCGAGGCAAATGACGCCCACCCAGAGCCTGGTTCTGCCTGAGGTTTCTGCCTATTAAAGGCAGTGTTTCCTTGCCACTGTCTCCTAGCGCTGCTCATGGTGGAAATGTTGGGTCTGTACATATAGAGTTGGTCTAGACTTGCTCTATATTAACAAGCGCTATGAGATAACTCTGTTATGATATAGAGCTATATAAATAAAATTGAATTGAATTGAATTGAATGTAAAACAATGAAATGGTGTGTTCACCCTCTCTCGGTTTAGCTCTCTGTTCTACCTCATTCACACTGCCCACACACACAATCAGCAGACCGTGGCCAACATAACAGACCATCAGACATAAATCAGTCTCTTTGCTTACACACACACACACACACACACACACACACACACACACGTCACAGTAAAAGATAACAGCTGGCTGGAACTTACAACTCTTTTGGAAATGTGGACAGGCTTAAACACAAGTGACACTTATACAGTAAGTTCCATTCCAAAGTGAGATATTCAACATTGTTAAGAAACTGGCAAATGGACTATTGTTTAAAGAAGTAGTACAACATGGGAAATACGTTTATTCACTTTTTTGCAGAGTTAGCTATTCATACCACTCTCATGTCTATATGGTAAATATGCAGCTACAGCCTACAGCCTGTTTGCTTAGCTTAACATAAAGACTGGGAGGGGGGGGGGGCACAGCTAGCCTGGCTCTTTCCAAAGGTACCCCCAGGGGACCAGCAATTTCCTGGAGTCTTCAATAGTTGCCTGGCAACTGTTCCCGGCCAAGAAATAGTCCCACACATAACCCCCTGTAAAACGATTTTACACCTCAGTTTTTGTAAGATTAAGCAAATGAGATATAGAATGTTAATTAGTGAATTGGTATTTAGCTTTAGAGGTGCTGGATGGTGAAGTTCGCTACCTTTGGACAAAGAGGCTCTCTGCTTCCCCCTCGTTTTTAAGTCTTGTTAAGCTAACCTAAGTGGCTGCTGGCCCTAGCTACATATTTACCAGAGAGTGGTATCAATCGTCTCATGTAGCTCTTAGCAAGAAATGCAAAAAAGTGGATTTCCCAAAATGTTGAATTATTCCTTTTAGTGAAGGACATTATGGGCTATCTTGCAGGTTAATAGATTAAGTTCTGGTACAAATGTTTGATATAAACAGTACACATCAGAAACATGTACAAACACACAGGCCTCGTGCACACAGAGGTGAGAAAGGGACCTGAGCAGGAATTGTGTTCTTGATGAGCCCCCCGTTTTCACAAACAAAGGACTCATTCTGGTTAGGATCTGACAGGGTTCTTGCTTGCAGAGGTGGCTATCATCCTCTGTTTAACATCCTTGTTGTTTTCCAGACATATTAAATGTCTGAAAACTATATTTTCACACAGGGCCTTTCATATAAAACTGAGCCTCACAATTCCCAAAACCTTTGCAATTCACTAAATTACCAAAAACCAATTGAAACATGGTGGACCTGGGATGTTTGGGGGATCTGGGCATCCTGGGTAATTTCCCATTTTGCCTAGTTTGCAATCAATCCTTGGTCATGCATATGCAGTATTCGTTATCATTTCAAATTCAGTCAAAATGGACTACTAAATTTAGATTAAACTGTAAGGTCGTGTTCAGGTCATCATTAGCCCTGTCTGAAAAAATGCAACCACCCTCATCTGGCGACCAGCGGGTTTGCCCGCAGCGAGGCTCCAGCCAAAAACACAGAGTCATCCCAAAAATGTTGTTTTTTGTTTTGCTGCAACGTGATGTCATCTAGCAAGATGCTGTAGGGACCAATTAGGTACATACAAGCACACGTTACTGGTTTGTAACGTTACCTTTGATCGTCATAATAAAAATAGCTGCCGCCGTGAAAACATTCTGGCTAGTAAAATCCTTTCTCTGTGTATTATAAAGCACTGTGCAATATTCTGGTCTGATAAACTTTCAAACTCGTGGATCTGTTACGCCTACTCATTTTATTTCATTTGTTAGTCAGTTAGGAAAGTAACTGGATATGGTCCCCATCTCCAGTGCTCCAATGTGTTTTCACATTATAACTCAACATTTAACAGTTAAATGTTTAAGGCCAGTGGCGATCCTACAGTCTGATGTCTTACTTTTCACTATACATGTGAGTATTCTATTGTCAAATAGGTGACTTAATCCAGAACAAGAACAAGCCATTTTCTACCAGCCATCATCAGACTTTAAAATTCATCGACTGTGTGTGACATGTTCGCGGTGGACCCAAAAGCAGGACATGACACTGAGTTTGTAGGAGAAGGAAGAAGGTTTATTCAGGCAAGGAGGTGACGGGGAAGGAATCAGTGATAGGTTGAGACTGGTGGCGCTGACCATTTGACAGGACTAGGAGAGCTGGGTGGAGAGCCGGGTGGAGGGTTGGTAAAAAATCTGAGACGATGATATTACCTGAGGCACAAGAGAACTGAATCAGAAGTACTCATGAGCAGAAAAACATAACCGCTAGGTCGCTATCTAGAGAGTAGCTGTATGTGGCTGCTGTAGAAATGTAATGTCATCCTGGGATAAATTAAGTGGCCTGGTTTATTTATTTTCCTTTTTTCTGTTTTTCCTGTTTTCTTTCTCTGCTTTATATAAAAATATTTCTGCCAAAAGCATAGTTTGTTTTCCTTTTCAGGTCACGTGAAAAAGGTTTCTGCCAGCCATATCGAGGCATTGCCTGTGCTCGCTTCATCGGCAACCAGAGCATCTATGTTGAGTCGCTGCAGATGCAGGGGGAGAGTGAGAACCGCATCACAGGTAAGAAAATCCACTGGCTGTCTTAGTGGCTTACTGGCTCTCACCTGAGTCAGCCCTATAAGCTTTATCAAAAAGAAAAGTCTTAAGCCTACTCTTAGCTGGTTCCACAGGAAAGGAGCTTGATAGCTGAAGAAAAGTTGTTTATTTGTCAATCGTAAGGAGATACATGCACACACACGTGTAGGGAGCGTCAACGCTCAAACACACACATGCCGCATCCCACGCCAAAATGCGTCCTCTGCCTTTGACCCATCTTTAACCCATTTCAGTTCTATTCTGCATTTTCTGGAGTCAGTGTAGAGAGGCTAATATTGGAGAAATATGATCTCTTTTCCTGGTTCTTGTCAGTAAATGTGCTGCAGCATTTTGGATCAGATGGAGAGTCTTTTTGAGATAGTATGTATTTGATTTTTGCAATGTTACTTGGGCGAAAAAAGGCAGTCCTTGAAGCTTGTTTTGTGGGAGTTAAAGGACATATCCTGATCAAAAAGATTCCTTCCAGTGGTTCTGGAGGCCAGAGCAATGCCATCTAGAGGATAATGTGTTTTTTGATAATATGTCCTTTTGTTTACAGTTGCCTCTGCTTCTTTCTCACTGATCAGAATGTTGCCCTCACCGTCGGCTTTGCGGTTACGCTGTAATTTTAAGTCTAACACAACATTTCAAACATGTCTCTTTTTTTCCTTCCCCCAAAGCTGCCTTCACTATGATTGGCACCTCTACCCACCTATCAGATCAGTGCTCCAGGTTTGCCATCCCGTCCTTCTGCTACTACGTCTTCCCTCTGTGTGACGAGGGCTTTCGAGGCCCTCGGCGGCGTCAGCTCTGTCGAGATGAGTGCGAGGCCCTGGAGAATGACCTGTGCCGCATAGAGTACACCATCGCCCGATCCAATCCCATGATCCTCATGCAGCTGGAGCTCCCCAGCTGCCACTTACTGCCACAGCCGGGCACGCCTGATGCTGCTTCCTGTATGAGGATAGGAGTGCCACCACAAAAACTGGGTCAATGTAGGTGGATGCTACAGCATGCACACATTACAATTACTTCTGTAAAAACACTCATGAAAAGAATGGACAAGTGTAACACTGTAATGCTAAGGAGGGCTGGTCAATTAACCAAATATTTATTAAACCAACATCAGTTATCCATTTAATTACATCCTTTAGATGCCATTGTAGCTTCCCCGTTCAATGCATTTGAAAGTGTACGGAAGTGAAGGAATCACATCAAAACCACAGTACAAACGAGTCACTGTAAAAGTATGCTTTTGGCTTTTGTGTGGGCCACATTTTTAAGTGATGTAATTAACTATGTCTTCAATCTAACTTGGATAGAGAAAATGACTATGATGTAGTTGAAAAATTAGCTGGGGGCAGGTACAGATGAGGAAGAGCTGGTACAGAAACAAACTCATGTTGGCCTGGATACACTTCATCGTAAATGTAAATACTGTCAGATTTGGCACTTCACTGAGGCACTTCATTTTACAGCTTCAAGACTTGTAATGAATTATCCCATACTTTATCCATCCATCCATTTTCCACCGCTTAGCCCGGGTCGCGGAGGCAACAGGCTAAGCAGAGTTATCCACACGTCCCTCTCCCCAGCAACACTTTCCAGCTCATCCCGGGGGACCCCAAGGCGTTCCCAGACCAGTTGTGATATATAATCCCCCCATACTTTATGTAATATGTTTTTGCTGCTAAAAGAATAGTTCAACATTTGGGGAATATATACTTATTTGCTTTATTTCTGAGAGTGAGATACACAGATGGAAATCAATCTCAAAACTGGAAGCAGGGGGAATCAGCTAGGGTGTCTCTGTCCAAAGTTAAACTTTTACTTTATTTTATTTATATAGCAAACAGAGTTTTACAAAGTGCTTTGACAGACAAAGCAAAAAACAAACAAACATGATACACAGAAAACAAAGCAAACAACAGGAAAAAAGAGTGATAGAATTAAAAATAAATAAAACTCATAAAAGACCATGGTGAAACGAAACAATATAAGAATGAAATAATGACGATATGAGGATGACATCACATGAAAGCAAGTTGATAAAAATATGTTTTAAGAAGTGATTTAAAAGAGGTTACTGACTGCGAGCCTCATCTCCTCAGGGAGGTCGTTCCAGAGTCGAGGGGTCCTGATGGCAAACGCTCGGTCACCTTTAGGTTTAAGCCTCGACTCTGGAATGATCAGAAGGGCCCCACCTGAGGATCTTAGGCTGCGAACTGGCTCGTATGGGGTCAGCATTTCAACTATATAGCTTGGTGCCAGACCCAGGCGTGCCTTAGAAGTGATCAGTAAAATCTTAAAATCAATTCTGAATCGAACGGGGAACTAATGGAGAGATGCCAGGATCGGGGTGATGTGATTTTAAAACCAGTAAGAAGCCGAGCTGCTGCGTTCTGAAGTAATTGAAGGCGGGCAAGTACGTTTTGATTTATGCCAGAAAGGACGGAGTTACACTTACCAACACCCTCACTGACTGACACATTGTGTCTTGTTTAAACCGTACACCAACAGTCATGTAAAATGACGAACTTAATGAGTTTTCTCATTTAAGAAAATAAGTATGTTTCTCCCAAAATGTTAAACTATTCCTTTAGCAGCTAAAATCTATTATATGAAGTATGGGATAATTAATTAATTGATTAATGCATAATTTAGATTAGTTACATTAAGCTCCAAAATGTGAAATATAAAAACGGTCCAGTTGAAATTTGTGACGATGCTTTATAAAGTTGCACGCCACAGGATTATAACATGAAACAAGCTGAAAAATAGATACGTTCTGAATATGCAGTCATTTCACCTCTCTTATTCTGTGTAGGAGCAGCCATACTGAGTAAGTGTCTGTTTTACAGATCCCCCCCCAGACCACAGCTGCTACAATGGAAGTGGGGCTGACTACAGGGGCACACTCAGCGTCACTAAATCTGGTCATCACTGCCAACCGTGGAGTGCTCAGTACCCTCACAGTCACCACCTGTCCCAGGAATACCCCGAGCTCTGGGGAAGTCACAACTTCTGTCGTAATCCAGGAGGCCACATGCAGGCACCCTGGTGCTTTACCCTGGACCCTCAGGTCAGGGTGGACCTATGTGACATCCAGCCCTGCAGTAAGTACCATAATTCAATAACTGTACTCTTAATACTTGCTTTGATTGTTAACATTTTCAGGGTTATTCTAAGATAACTAATGTTAATGGGCGGCTGTGGCTGAGAGGATAGTGCGGTTGTCCATTAACCCCAGGGTTGGTGGTTCGATCCCAGCTCCTGCTATCCGCATGTCGAAGTGTCCCCGAGTTGCCCCCGGTGGTGGCCAGCGTGGCAACTGTGTCCCTGTTGGTGTGTGAATGGGTGAATTAGACTACTGTTCAAACTTAGATTACTGTTACAGCGCTTTGGGAACCGTTCTGGTTGAAAA
>JAVQJF010032247.1:0-31351 GCA_036023855.1 Gadopsis marmoratus
TTGGGGCCAATCATACGCCTCCCTGATGGTATTGCATGATGGATAAGTATCTGCCTGTATTTCTCAGCATTGAGGACACCATTAAAACTGACCAAACCTCCAACTCCATTGACTCAGTCAGAGCACATGCTGCCGTTTTTCTGCACCCAGTTCCTATGTTTCGTGCATAGTTGAGTCGCTTGGCCTGGTTCCCATGTTGGATGTACTGTATGTCTGTTTGGCTCCCAGAAGTGGTCTTCCATGCACTTCTGGCCAGACTTCTCCGGACAGTAGATGGGTGAACCTGGCTCCCACTAGTTTCTGCCAGTTCTGAGCTGATGGCACTGCTGGACATCTTACGATTTCGAAGGGAAATAAGCTTAATTGAACTATTAATGGAACTATTAACACTTCCATTTTTGAAAGCATTTTTAGTTTACAGCATTTTTTCACACCTGCATAAAATGTTTGCACAGTACTGTAAATAAAAAATGTAATCAGAGTCAGTCAGTCTCCCTCGTGTCCCCTGACCCACGCACTATGTAGCCATGAGGCCATGCCTCCTACAGTGGTTGTTCCCTCACTAGCTGCATTGCTTATTTGCTGGGCTCTACAGTTGTAGATATCAGTTTAGGCTAGAATATGTCTAGAAAAAAACAACAGGAACATGTGGGGTGTCCTCACACACTGCTGACCATGAATAGCAGCGTTAAAAAAGAAAAAGAAAAACTCCCAAAACAAAACAGGAGCACGTTTCAGCATTTTTGAAAGACAGCTGACATAAAGCCTGTACAATGAGTTGAAAATCGTGTGGAACAGAAGCTAACTGAGAACACTAAGTCTCCACAGCTGTGCTCAGTGGACAAAATTTGAAATTCTGCACGAATCATTTCTTAACTGTCACATGGCATCAATTAACTATCAAAGCATCCATTAACATTTACCTGGACTGTGTTTCAGAGCATATGCTTCTCAAACGTGTGCACAGTGTGTACACTGCGAATTCAAATGTGGTACATCTCTTGAGCCTTTCATCCATCATCAGGTAGACACATATTTTATCTTGCCCCGGCACAATTACGTGTACTGATGAAAGTGCCACACGCGGGTGAGTGATTTGATGGTAAACGACATGCCATGGACACAGATGGCTTGTGCAGATTTTGTACATAATACCCACATAGCTACACGTAGTTTAACATACAATGCTGACAGCTCACCGGCTATATTTAGATTTATGAACACATTTTGTTCATCTCGTTGAGGCGCAAGATGGATTTCTGCCCATTTTGTGTGGGGAATATTGACCAGGCTGTCAGACTTTGATGAATCCAGGGTTTGGACGAGCACAATGTTGAAACACAGTGTCAATGAAAGAGAGAGAGAGAGAGAGAGAGAGAGAGATCATCAACAGGGGTGAGTAAAGGAAACGAGAGGAATGTGTTTTCATTTTCGCTGCTAGAGGCAAAAGCTCAGTTGAGACGGAGTCACTGTCTTGACTGAAGACTAAAACAAAGCCCATGACTAAAATCAATGCCTGCCTTCACAAAACCTTGTAGCCTTAAACAGAACAGAACCTCATAGAGGCAACCACTGAAAAACTTTGACGTTGTGGAAAAACAAAAATAAACATGAAGCCCCGAGGGTGTAAAAATCTGTCTGATAATTCCAAGTATTGTATCAAAGGTTTTAGCTGTTAAAGGTAAGTCTGTAAATCTGCACACAATGACGCTTCTTACACAGGTATATCTTCACTTTTTAATACAGACTCATGCATCTAAGCAAATGTACAGTATCCTAAACACAGAGATATATATCGACCCGTCACTAAACCTTGTCCCCCTTAGTTACTGTTATTTTGCCTTGTTGCTTTGTCTTTCCATTTTAGCGCTATAGTGCACATACGCTAACTTTAAACAATGTGTCCTTGATTTCAGACAGAAATAGACAAAAGCAGGCTTCTCATTTCTAGCTGGTTTGCCTGATGTGATGACAAATGCACATTTGTATCGGCTAACGTCGACTGTGGCTGCCTTGATTTAAAATGAGAACCACGTCAAAGGGTCTTAAATATGCCTTTTCCTGGCTACAGACATGATTTCTGCTAAAATTTGTTCTATGTGCTGGAGTTAACATTCCCAAATCTAATAAAGAGCCTAAACGCTGATATAATAGCATCCGGGACCAGCTGCCTACATAGCATACTACATTGGGGCTTAATCCCACAGAATAATGACGACTGCTAATGATGCGTCATGGCCTTGGAAGTAACACTCGCTATGTTACCAGGTAGCTGAACGTGCTAACATGTTCAGTTTATTTTAGAGCTGTCGAACTTGTCATACAATACAGTATGTAAGCATCCACCATTCTAAGAACAAATTGTGTGCCTTGTTTCAAATGTAAATGAATTTTATTAAAGAGTCTACTGCTCTACTCCTACTCCCTGTGGATGAGTAAAAGTATGTCATTATGCTGCTATTACAGATAATAGTCCCTTCTGGAACAAATGTTCTGTCCTTCACCTTCTTTCTTCTCCATTTCCCCTCTAATGTTTTATGAACATGCGCTCAGCATGCTGTCATTTGGCAGATATTGGCACCGTGACCACATGCCTTGTTTAACAGTCTTGCAGGTTAATTGTACAGTACTGCGTATGTACTGGATCAGCCTTTTGGTGTAAAGGAGACGTTCACTTTCTGATGTAACATTTCTGCTTTGTATTTAAAACTATGTAGACTTTGAATGTTGACCGGCAGCTACAAGCGGTTGCAAAGGGTGCTATAATTAGACTACTGTTCTAACTTAGATTACTGGTACAGCGCTTTGGGAACCGGTTCGGTTGAAAAGCGCTATATAAGAAAGAGTCCATTTACCATTTACCATTTATAAAACATAATGGTCTAATGTTGGTATGCAGAAATCAATAAGCTATACGCTGTCTTTATCAACTAGTCTGATGGATATTAAAGGACAGCAAAAATGACAAGTGTGGCCAAAGATCTTGTTGTTCAATTAAACCTTTTATGGACAGGCTGCTCATTGCTGTTTAGGAAGACTGCTTGTACTTTGCTCATATACAGAAATAATACATATTTTTCCACAAGAAGTGATAGCCCCAAATGCTAATCTCATGCCTTCTCTCACGTATCAAGATGTCAGTTTGGTTATTTTAAGATGATATCAGGTGGTGCAGAGGGTATGTTTGCAGGTTGCGTTGACTTAATTGACAGGTTTCCCAGGATTCATCAAAGAACCATGGTAGCTATGACTTGTTATGACAACAACCTGGTTCCTTAGTTGTTTCCCAAATATATATAGCCGACATCACAATTTCACTTCTGCAATTGCTAATATCCCTCTCTGTCACAGTCCCACTTTAGCCCCATTAGTTCAGTAAGAACCTGACATTTTAAAGTAACAAGTTGCCCAATGTAGCGCTAAACAATATGCAGATTTCACAGTGATTGACTTTAATCAGTGTCTACTAATGTGTACATTCTTAACTTCCTCAGCTCATCCATAATCACAATGTGTGTATTAAGGACTATCACCGAATACATTATTGTTAAACTAAAGTCGAGTGCCTTTAAATTCCTTCTCCCAGTAGCCCTTCAATCTGTTTAAAAAGCTTGATCTCAATTATAGAGTCAAACATCCAAAAGTCAGGAAAATGGGGTAATCCCTTTTTAAGATTTTGTCTTTTTACAAGACCTCAGGCAGGCATTCTATGTTATACTCGCTCTTCTTTTGACCTCCTGCAGAAATCCCCTTTGCACACCGGTATTTGGGTCGCTCATTGTGATTCATTAGTTGCTACTTCAATGCTGGCCGCATAAAACTATTCGAACTTTTTCCAAATAGGGAATTACCATGCATTATCCTCCATCTGGCTCGTTTTGGAGGAGTTTGTGAAGATTAAACATTTCTGTTCTATTTCTTTGCCTCATTATAGTGAAAATGATATACTTTCACCTGTAAAACATGGAGGAAAATGGGACAGGAGGCCTCCAACAGAACATACCCAAACCATCTGCAGATGTGTTCACTGGTGCTTACCAGCTAAGTAAGCAGACCTTGCAGAATGTCAATATGTGTTAGAACTGATGCGCCACATGTCTTAACATGCATATATTACATCTCATACCTCACAGGGAGATCATATTCCATGCCAGCGGATATAATAATCATAAATCTGAGGATTAGCTTTTTGTGTATTTCACAGATCTGGATGATCTGTCAAGCTGGCAACACGCTTTGTACAAACAGTCTCAAACATCAGACAAGCAAATGATAAAAACCCAGTTACTTCAATCTCTCACAAGATAACCTGCGATGAACAGAGAAACGAGACGTCTTCTTATTAGATTGTTCTTTTTTTAATTCAATGACTAAAATGTGTCTCTGTCAGGAACAGAAACATACAAGTTAGATGTTTAAATCAATCAGTCAATCAACCGACCATCATCAGTGGCAGTCATTGATCTAAAACAGACATCAATCTTTGTGATATGGCCTTATGACTGGCTAATATAATATGCTAATTATATTTAAATGTTTTAAAATAAGTCTGATGTCACCTGTGATGTTGTCTGCTTGTTTGCTCCTGTCTGGGTTTGCAGATAGAATGAAAACAGCATAAAAAAACATTAATTTGCCATCCGAACAACACAAGCTAACCCAGTTGAAAGCTATCTGAGTGTAATTAAAATTCCTCTGGATTTAGATACATTCTCGAGTGTGCATGCTAACGGCCCTTTTGGGAGCTTCTTGGACTAATCGGAGAGACTGAGAAGTGTGTTCCTTTTGCTAATGGGTGAACACGTGATTTCACAGCTCCATATGTGATTATACTCTTATTAGGTTCAGACATTCATAAAGACTCATTAGCAATGTTTCCCATCATGTGTGTGGATGGCTGATATCATTTCTATCTCTTTTGGTGTGTGCAGTCTCCTTGCTTTGATTCCAGTAGCTCAGTAGTTATGAACCAATTCGTAAAGCCACCACAGTGATTCCAGCCAATCTTAGCCCAGACTTAAAACATGAAAGCGGCAAAACAGCCTAAGAGCCTCTCTTGGCTGGTTTGATGTCGCAAGTGTTCAGATGATTCAGTTTTAACAGACTGAGGGATCAGGAGATGGTTAGTTGTGGACAGATAGCTTGTACACACTGCTGTTTAAGCCAAAGAGCATCCCAAGCGACACATGTTGCTGACAGGAGGCAGGGAAATGTTGGCGTATCCAAGGCACCGGCCTCAGTCTGAGAAAACCTGGCTTCACTAGATATTTGCAACAACAGCTTCTCCAGCGTCAGAGAAATTACTACAGGTAACTCACTGCTGCTCTGTGCTCTCTTTTAGATGAAACTACTAAAATTAAAGAGCCACAATTTACAAGAATATTGGCAGCCCACCTGCAGAGGTAGTTTACATTCGAGCTAATTGAATAATGTGCAAGTACTCAGTGATGGCAGCAAAATGAACAGTTAACAAGCCATTGCTACAGATAGTTGGCCGTGCACGCGGCTGTTTTTCTTAGACAAATGAGACCCGGTATTTTAGGCCCATATTATGCAGTTTGGTCAGCAGTTTTGCAAAAGCTGACATTTTCTTTCCTTTCTTTGAGTCATACGAAGGGTGTGGTTCTGGATCCAGGACAAATGTTTTGTAAAATCCTGCATGAAGTTTGTCTGCTGTTTTATAACGACTGTCAACTGCACATTAACGTCTAACTTCTAGCTGATATATTGATTGTTGTGGCTATCACTAGTGTACGTGCGGATTAACTGAACTCGTCTGGTTGTCATCGTTGAGAGAAAGCTACGTTCAGTTTATTTTCGAAACCATATTTTTGGCAAACGGGTTTGCTAAAAAGTTTTTCACAGAACCACAAAGAACATAAATGTGGCTAAAAATAAAACAACTGAGCTGAATGCATTGGCAGCAACAAAAGTGAGGAGCTTAGAACGTTCCGACTCATCCATCTGGCATCTTGCTTCAGATGGTCACACACGTGAACACTCACATGTGCACATATATAAATACACAAGGATCCCCATTTCCTGCACACAGCCTTCGATGAAGAGTGGGGGCCTCCTGATTAAGAGAAAGCATATGCATGTGCCGGTGGCATGAAGGTTATAGTGGAGGCTTTATGACTGCAGGGATGCCAGTTTGAATCCCCAAATGAGCTGGGGTTGAGTAATGTCGTTTCCTCCCACTAGAAATGCGATGCCTTTGAGCAGGACGCATAATCTACAGCTAACACTGGTGGCTCCCCAGTGTGAATGTGCCTAATGCCATGAATGTGAAGCCGGGTCGCTGCTAAGTGTTGAAGAATTCCTCATCTCTGAAGTGCTCATCCCTGTCCCCACCTGCCATATGGAGAGTATATCAGCAATTGTGGTTTTGCCCCATGAAAGACAAACACATGGGGTGTGCTGCGAGAACATAAACTGTGAGACTTGCAGTGAGTTGACAGAACTTTGGAAAACTGAATTGCACATATGCACACATGGATTTAGTTTGCAATCAAACAACCCCGCATGCACAGCCAGCACTGTTTTGTATAGCTGATGACATGGAATGTGTTTGCTACGTTTTACTGCGTTCGTCCTTTAACTCTGCCAAGCTTTGAGGTGGTTTTGGATCGAGGAGAAGGAGGCTCTTTTTTTAAACATTTATAAGTTGCAGGGCGACTCCGTTTGCAAAAGGGAGGGGTCGCCCAACCCAGGCTGCAGAGGAAACCGCCTCCCCCCACTGAAAAAAGCAAACCAAACAAATGGCACAAAAAGTTATTTTTCAGATGGCTACTGTAAAAGGAGTCTTTGTGTCCTCAAAAAGCTGCTCCAACCGACACTTGACTAAGTGCAGCGAAGGAAAGGGCAAATGGAAAGAAAGACTCAAAGAGAAAGTACGCAATGTACCCAGTGGGAGGAGTGGATTTTCTGGTGAGCAGCAAAAAGATGTATTTTGGGGAAAAGAACTCCTTCTGGAGGCTTCTGATCCACTGTTTCACCAGAAGGCCTTGGCGTAGTGTCAGGGCGTTGGTCTTGTTTCCAATAGCGTCACTTTTTGTGCGACAGCAGCTTCATAAGACCTTAATAATGTGCTTTATTTTTAACTGCTTCAGTTATCTGATGTGGCAGTGCTAACCGCAGCAGTCATGTTCAGTGAGAAGCCGTAGTTAACCAGAGGCACACACAAACTCCTAAGTGTGGATTTATGTTGGCAGACAACACGCTGGAGAAGTATGTTGTATTGTTTGTCCACGGGAAAGAAACCTGTGTACACTGAGCACCTCTCTTTTAACTGCAGTGCTGGACGGCTGCTAATGGACATTGATGCCATCGGCTGTTGCCATGCGACTACAGAAAATCCATTTGAAGCGCTTTCGCCATTTGCAGCATTATATACGTGCAACTTCAAGCTTTTGGCTCTGTGAGCAGTTAACAACACGCTATGCTCTCAGAGCTGTCAGGGACATACAGTAAGACATCCCTTCATCTGAAAGTACTGAGCTAAAGACGCCTGCTGCGAAGAGAGCCTCCTGGTAAGCATATATAGACCGGCGAAAACACCCAGTACAGACACACGTTTGGAAATGAACATCGCTCACTTTGCAACACAGTTCACTCAAAGGTGTCACACTTCTTTTTTATCTAAGTTAAGCCACTGCCTCTGTATAATGTGTCAGTGTTAGGATTATAGATATTATGATGAGTTTGAAACATGTATGTAACACAGCATATGTCGCTTTTCAAACATATGAATATATTCGTAGCTATTTATTAGAATTTAAATGAGGTTGAGGAACCGAATTCCACAGGCCAAGCGAAGCCCGTGTGCTTCTGACTACTAACGAATGCTGTTCCAAAATGCAATGATGCTCAATAATCCTGCCAAAGGCGCCCAATGCCGTCCAGCTGGCATTCAGATGTTTAACAGGTGCGCTCGATTCACCGAGAAATAAGGCCCATGGAAAGAAACGCATCCACAACGCTGTACTGCAAAGTATGGAAGGCGTGAACGATGCGTTTTCATACACATACTCAGCTGTGTTCCAAGTATGAGTGAGAGCAGCAGTCCGTCTGTTGTTAAGTGTCACGGTCCCGCAGGATGCTGCGGTTTATGCTACGCATCCATAAAGTCAAATGAGGTGACCGATGTTTTGAGACGTGTCATAACATTCTTGTTGTTATTGTCAACTGTGTATATTATAGCGGAAATGACAGAAAACCGTATTTGAACACGTACGTGATCTCTCCTGAAAACATCTAACATGCATATACATGCTCTGGTGCAATAGTGTAAGGATGTGCTTCTGCAAGTGGAATCAACTGTACACTGAGAAATGTTTATGTTTAGGGAGTTTTTCCTCATCTGAATCGAGGATCTAAGGACCGAGGGTGTCGTATGCTGTAGAGATTGTAAAGCCCCCTGAGGCAAATTTGTGATTTGTGATATTGGGCTTTATAAAAATAATTTGACTTGACTTGTCTTTATTCAAATGTTCGTTATGCGAACACTTCTGGGAAGTAGGCAGAAATAGTATTCAGTAAGTTTAATGGAATATCATCGGATGGGGCCGCAAAACCGCAGAGTTTGGGAGTGTAGTGAAAAAGCCAAGTGAGGGAAGAGGAGGTAGCCATTATTATAATAGGTCTGCCTCCCTCTGCCTCTTTGAATTGAAAAACTGCAATCCAGCCATAGTACGCTATCAGAGCCGTTACTGTTATCTGATTTTAATTTCAGCATGTATGCCAAAATCTCTGCACTCATATTCATCACCTATATTTTGACAAGATCCTTTCTTGGCATGTGAGGAGGAGACAGAGGCGAGCTGACACAGAAGGGCGAGGCAGGGTGGAGCCGAGCAGAGCGGGGCTGGTCCTGTTGGATTTGGCAATAAAATGTCCAGCTCTGCTCCACCGCAGCATCCTCCTCACAAAATGTGTGTTTCACGTCTTCACAGTGATTCACTAAAATCCTACCATGTGCCCATCTGAGACTTTGGCACACCTGAGGTTCAGTGGTAATATTATTCATTTATATTTCGCCCAACAATACCATACAGTGTATTTCTGTAGCTCAAGAGGGACAGGAAGGAGGTATATTATATCTGTAACACGACACCTGATCACAGTTCAAGGCTCATTCATAAATCCAGCACAACAGCATGTTACACTGTGTATTATCCAAGTCCCCTGTTTCTCTACACAGACAGACTGTTTCGGGGCCACTAACTTTGTTTCCAGATGACCTCACGCTGCAGCGATGTGATTCAGGAGTCAGCAGTGAGTTCACATGGAGACCACATCAATATTGTATGACTTACATTTAAAAGAGGGCTAAGGAGGTCTGTTCTGGTCAAGGTAAAGCCATTATCGTCTGTGACTGGATCATAAATCTGATAGTAAGGCTTCACATAACCCACTGCACAGGACTGAAACCACATGCTTTGGAATAAAGCCGTGTGGTAATCAGGGGGTCACAGTGTGTTAGAAAATATGTTATGGGCTTAAATGGAATACTTGACAAGATGTAGGTGCTGCTGTAATGCCCTTAGGTGAATTTGGCAATAAAAGTAAAACGACTAGAAAATAAAAGGTATTGGAAAAGACTAATATTACATGGGCAATCTTTGGCGATCCTCTGACCTTTCCTCTAGCACCACAAGCAGGTCATGGTTTTCAAGCATCCTGTGAAATGTCTCAAAATTTACAAGAAATGGCACAAAATCTAGTACAGACATTCATGGTTCCCAAAGGATAAATCCTACCACCTTTGGTGATCCCCTAACTTTTCATCTAGTGCCACCATGAGGTTGACGTTTGGCATGACAACTATTGGATGGATTGCCATGATATTATGCACATACATTCATTTGCAACAATTGCGGTGTCTAATTATTTGGTTTCTGACCAAATAAACCAAAACCTAATGACATTCCCATCAGCCTCAGCTTTACGTGGTGTTTGGTAATAATCAGGAAATGCTAGCATGCTGACACACTAAACTACAGCTTGGCACCAGCATGGTAGCACATTGGGAGCACGTCAGGATTTAGCTCAGTGAAGCCTGACAGAGCTGCCAGCATTGCTGTAGACTCTTAGTCTTGGTTAAATGTAAATGGTCTAATGTGAACTTTCACCTGACGGTGGCACTAAACAAAAGGTCAGAGATGTCTTAATGTCAATAGGAACTGATTCTCCTGCAACCTTGAATATCCATACAAGGTGTCATGGTAATTCAAATACATTTCTTGGTTGGACCAAAGTATTGGACTGGTATCCAGTTCTATTTTTGGCCCTTCTAGTGGGGCAGAAACTAAACTAACAAACCTACTGTGGATTTGTTCCCACAGCTCTTACAATGGACTCACATTAATTCTTTCTGTATGGACAGCACGAGAAAGTACAATCTTTCAATGTACCTATGTGTAGTTAAGTATTGTCTTGCAAGTGAGATAGATTTGAACAAATGCAAACCTATCCTTTAATAGTTTGGTTATTTGTCAGAAACAGCAGCTAAACCAAAATCCTAACGTCACTGACAGTTCTATGCAACTGTTTTACATTTCAAACAGCTACGGTCTACAGGCCTACCTGCTCAATGACAGATCCCTGACAGTAATGCAGTATTAGATTCCAGCGACCACTGAATCATGTCTTTATTACAATATGGACTGGGTTTCACCTTTCAGCACAGCACTATAGGTGTCATGTTGAAAACTGCCTCTACTGCAGTGCTATCTGGAGGCGAGTGCTCCCAGCTAAACATTGTGAAGACATTTTCGGTGAGGTTTCATAAACCGGCTGCTCAGCAGAGTATATTCAAGAAGTCAGTCAATTATGAGGGAAGGGAAGGTTACAGCGATGCCAGCGTGTGTTTAACAAGCACATGCTGCAATTTGTTATAGGCTGCAAGCAGAAGTGGTAGCCTGAAGTGGTCCTCTTTGTGTTTAGATTGTGCAGCCTCTAACAAGGATGTTCATGATTAAACCTAATCAATGATCTATTATTTAGGCCTAGTCTTGATTTTGTGCATTTTTCAGTCATTGCCATCAAACTGATTAATGTTACTGTCATGAGATGTTTACTTTGTTTCAATTATCAACATAATTGCAGTTCCTGCTATTCCCTTGCCATAAAAAGCCAGAAATACTACACATACAACCTTTAAGGTTACGTAACTGTGTTCTCTACCTTTGACAACCATGTTCAATTACATTTGGGAATGAAATCCATGATTTGGCAAGCCAGTGAACCCAGTTTATTCCACGTTTAGTTGCCAGGAAAATATTTGTGCTCACAAGTAGCTGCATGTTGGATGACACTATGGTTTCTCTGCAACGACAGCTGCTTAGCGAGTTAGTGCTGAGAGCACAATACACAATTTGACAAATTACCGAAGGCACATCCTTACTTCTGCAGAGATAGGAGAACGCGGTGGAGTTATTCAGCGGCGTGATTTTTCTTACTATGATTGATTGTGTCGAACTCTATCTCTGTCCCTCAACAAACTGATGTGCTATCTGGTTTGATAATGTCTGGTTGCAGAGTGGAAGGCATTCATTTTGTTTAGAGAAAGTTTGTTGAGGCTGTAAATGGGGATCATGTGAAGATATCCCTATTTTAAAGTTTGGATCACACTTTCCAGGGATCAGATATTTCTATTTTAAACTGCTGACCTCTCTGTCACTGTCTGCTAAAGTAGAGTAGAAGCCTGTCTACAACACTTTGGACCCACCCTCCTTAAACTTGCTTGTGTGTCTCCTCCTCTTCACCCACATCTCCCATTTGTGACTCAGACTAATTAGTTAACTCGCTAAAGGATCATAGCTTTCAGCTGGATTCTCCTGCTAATGTGGAAAGAGCAGATGGCCTTAACGTTGTGAGTATATGGACTTTCACAGGTGGAAACCAGTGAGTTTAAGTGTTAGTTCAACACCTCAAGGATCGAAATTGAAGTTTTAGAACTTCAAAATTTAGAACTGCAAAGTCTGGAATGCTACACACCAGACTTTCCCGTCAGTCAACTTTGAGTAAATGGTCATCTGATTACATAACACGTTTCTGATATCCATACAGCTATAGGATTTGTTTATGCATTTAATGGAAAGAGGGCGAATAAACAGCAACATTTTGCTCATTTTTCTAACAAATTAATGTGCATTAAAAAATCAAGCAGCCAGAAGAATTAGGTTAAATAGTTCCCCCTTAGGCTGGCTTTAAGCTAATTGCCATCCAATTGTTATTAGTACACTTAGCAGAATTCTCTTTCGCACTGCAAATTAGCTATATAGCCTCTGGAGGTTATTAAATAAGGACTGGAACACATTGCTATTAAATTGGAATACCTGAACAGGCCAGGCATATCATTGCTTTGCTTTAAAAGAAGAAATGGATGCTTGTTTTGGCAATGTCTCCACGTACTTTCCACTTCAGAGAGCCATAAAAGCAAAATGATTCTGAGAGCACGGCAGTGAAGGTCCCCAAATCTAAACTGAACTCAACAATGTTTAAAGCTTCAAGAGTGTCTCCTCCTGTGGTCACTTCTTCAAGACTTGTCTTGAAGAGAAGCTCGGGAATGCTTTTCTGGCTGTGAATTGACAGGATGCGTCAGGGTCACACGTGGTCAGCTTCCCTAGTCTGAGTCTTTACATGCCCCAGGGACCTATTCCCACGGCCTGGTCTGGCACAATATGGTGCATCACATTGCATAGTTGGCTGCAAAAATACTGGTTGTTCTGTTGACTGCATTTCTTCTGGTTTGGCCGATCATTTTGTTGACTTCAGTGTGTTCAGCTGTTGGTGTCAGTCGCTCAAAGATTCTGATTCCTTTTTCTCATTTCTCACAATCGTTGTACTGTTCTGCATCGATGGAGTAGAAGTGCGTTCATTTTGTTTAATCAAGCATGTAATCACTTTTAAGCATTCAGGAAATGACTTTCATGAAATTTTGGGAGACATTTTGTCATCAAGGAGTAACGTATTAGGGAAACTCAACTATAGTCTCCATGATAATTTCAATTAGTTGATTGATGATGAAGCACAACTTTTACTGTCCGATTATTAAGAATGTGTTTTCCTTCAGTTCTTTGCTGAGTACTGATTACTTCACTGAGGAAATTGCCCATTATGTGTAAAGTCCAGTCATTTAACCCCAACACCAATTAAAGTTAAACCCCTTAAATATCAGAAATCAGAAACCGTTTTATTGCCAAGTAGGTTTTCACATACGAAGAATTTATTTTGGTGAGTTGCTGCATTAAAAAGCATAAAAATATAAAATAAGTAAATTAAGATCAAATTTGAAAGAAAACAAGCTGTACAACAATTACTGTTCAAAACTTAGATTACTGGTACAGCGCTTTGGGAACCATTTCGGTTGAAAAGCGCTATATATGAAAGAGTCCATTTACCATTTACCATTTACAACAATAACAAACGGTACAATAATGTGAGTGAGTATGGGGAACACATTTTTGCATGTAGTGCAGGGAGTGCAAAATATTGTTTCAGGATGTGCAAGGTTCACAGTATTTACATTGATCTAGGGCTTACGCTAGTATAGCGTGTTGTGCCCTTTTGGGAAGGAAGGGGGGTTATGGGGGTATTGGTGTCTGAGTCACAGGGGGGTCCCTGGCCTTGTTGATGAGGCCAGCTGCAGACGGGAAGAAACTGTTCTTGTGGTGTGAGGTTTTGGTCCCGATGGACCGCAGCCTCCTGCCGGAAGGGAGGGATTCAAAGAGTTTGTGTCCGGGCTGAGAGGAGTCAGCCACAATATAACCTTGATCAATCCTTTATTCTAACCGCAACTAAATATTTCGATTCCTGTCTCAACCACAACTATTCTTCATGCCTGAACATATTCTTGAACTACATGTTCCATGTGAACAAACAGCAGACAGTGCAATTTAATTAGTGAAGGAAGATTTCAATTTTCATACAATTCTGAATCCGCCTGCAACACATAGTTCGATCTCACCTCACAATATTTTATGGAACTATGTCGAACTTGCTAGCATCTGTTTTGCCACAACTGTGTGAAAGATTCAACACATGATTGCGCAAGAAGTTTGGTTGCCGGGCTTGGCAAACCCAGTGACGTGTGCTTCAGCTCCACTGTGCAGCTGTTTTCTCTGCTTCATGCTACTGCAGGCGGCCGTGCAGTCAGTCAAACCAAACTTCACGGGACGCATAATTTCCTCTGGTTATTTTAAGCCTTCATAACCAGCAGGGATGACGACATTTGCTCTGGTCTCCTAACAGTGGGATCTGTGTGAAGCACAGCACACACAGAATACACGCCCTCTCACACACACACACACACACGCGCACACACACACACACACACACACAAAAAAAATCCCCACCCTGGATCCCCTTTCCTCCCCCCCTTCCCTCTTTCGTCAACCTCATGTGAAGCAACATGCTCTTTTGTTGGTTCTCCCGTCTAGTTATATTTATCTGGTGCAAGCTATTGCAGACTGTCATCTACCCGATCCCAGACCTGGTGCTATCCCAAGCCCCCCTTGATTCTGTCTGAACCCAGCCTGTAATGAGGCTGTCTGGCGTCAAATTACTCAGAACACTTCACAGTCCCTCGGCAGTGCTGATGAAGATTTTCAACAGGATGGGAGCTGGCGCTGATCTGCCTTCACGTCAGCATGCTGTGAAAAGTGGCCCTCCTAACTGCAGCCTCTCATTGCCATGTCGTGGGAATGATAGAGCAGGAGACTAGCTATTTGGATGAAAAAAGAGGATGTTCGTATTTATTTTACGCCGCTCAAAGTCATCCTCTTGGAAAATAAAGACAATTAAGTCACATTCTTGGTGAAGCTATCCACCAGGCGTCAGGTGCTTGCCAGAATCCCTTTGTTAGACTGTCGAAACTTTGTCAGTAGTAGAAATATTTTATTTCTATCAGGAGGTTCACATATTATAGCCAATTGCGGTTAAAGCTCAATCCCCCTAGTCTTGGAGCAAAGGCTAATAACTTCTCGGAGTCGAGAACAAATTAGAAGCACAAAAACCTATTAGTTTGGAGTCTGATGCCTCATGATTAACCACTGCAGCCTCGTGCTTATGAGTCATATACGCCCTCTGGGATGGAGGGAGTCCCCGCACTCGCAGCGGATTTCTCTATATTTAAAATAGTGAGTCATATTCATGTGCAAGCTCCTGTCCCTGCTGGACTTGTAAAAATAGCAGACTTAAGTCTCTAAGGTAATCGCTATGTAGAACTAAACTTAACACATATGAAAAGCAACGTACATGGATGAAAATTAAAGACATTTTTACAGTTTGCTCTTTCATTTGATGCATTTGCACTACTGTGTGTGTGTCTTACTGTATATAGAACTTGCTAAAATAAAAAGGAAGCTGTCAGGAGTTGGAGCGTTGCTGAGCGAACAAACATCAGTCAACATCTGATAACAAACTGGTCTCTAAGTCCCTGTTTCAGGAACTGCTTCAGATGCAATACTGAGCATTCTTCAAAACTTGGCCAATTGCGGCACACTCACATTCTTTCACCACAGTTGTTTTGTCTATATTAGGTAAGAGAAGCACAGGGACAATTTGATTAAAGAGTCCAGCTTTGGCTTGCTACTAACTGACCGAGCGGACTCCAGATGTTGGAGTGGAAACCTCAGACTTTTCCTAACACGTCTCAGATGAATCAGCCAAACACTGGAAACGTTTCCCATGATTCACGCTGCTTTTCCAGTCCCTTAAGCAACCTTTTGTTACCCCACTGGCCACACCGGTCTGATTCCACTGATCAGGGCATGTGAGTTACATGCAACGCAGCATTCAACAAGCATTGTTCCTGAATCTGATTTAGACATTCATTTATATCATATGATGATGTAAGATAACAATATCTGATGATGTTAGCAGTTGATAACATTCACGATAAAGAAGATGGAAAGCTCTTGAGAGCTTATCTGGAGAGGGGGGGGGGGGGGACCGACCGAGTAATTCCATAAAAGTCCTTTGGGGTAAGAAGACATTTTGTTATTTTTTTCCCCTTGTAATTTATTTTCAATGGATAAGAGACACAACCAATTCAACTAAAAACTGATAAAACAGACTATTCTCTCAAAAAAACCCATAGAGGCCACTCGTATCATCTCAACATCTGGTCATGCATAATTCCTGCTTATTGAAAACTTGGCAGTTCTGTGATGATGAGAATTTTCTCTAGAGTTTTCATTTTGGGCACTAAACTCCCCAACAGCTCTTATCAAAAATAAACACGCAGCGTTCAGTTGCTGCAGTGGGGGAAGAATATAATCTTGTCTGTGTCAGGGTCATAACAAAACACTTATTTTAAATGTCCCACTTCAGGTCTTGGCCCCATTGTGCTCCAGGTATGACAGTATCACATCTAGGTAGGCAGTATTTGTCTTTTGGATTTTTTTCAGCACTGTAGGTTTGTTTTATCATGATTTTCTTACATTTTACAGTATTTACTCTTTATTTTGCTCTGTAATCGACATCAATTGTATTATTATCCATATCGTATTGCCTGCAGCAGCAAAGACCCAATATCCTCAAAAATATCACGAATCAAATCAAATCTACTGTTCCAGATGTCAGAGTTTGACAAGCTTTTGGCCAAGGACACAGATTTAATAGTACTTTAATAAGCACTTGGGCTGTGTCCGCTGTTGGGATTGTCTCTGTGACTGGCAATGTCAGTCTGCCCACCACTTTACTCCTGACCGAAATATCTCAACAACTCCTGGATCCATTGCATTTTGTACAACCATCCTATAGACTTTGGATTTTCTTCTTTTAGCGACAGCACTTCAGGTCAAACATATGAATTTGCATGTTACTTATGGCTACATTTATGAACAAATACCTGCACAACTATTCCCATCAACCACAGCTTTACTGTGTGTATAGTGGTAATTAGCAAATATTAGCATGCTGACACGTTAAACTAAGATGCTGAACATAGTAAACATTACACCTACTACACATATGCATGTTAGTATTGTCACTGTAAGCTTGTTACCATGCTGACATTAGCCTTTTGCTAAAGTCCAGCCTAACAGAGCTGCTAGCAAGGCTGTAGATGCTTAGTCTTATTATTATTGCTACTGGTAAGTGAGTTAATGTTAATCAAGTGTCTTAGTGAGACGTATGACGTGCATAGATTTCTCTGTAACATGTCCATATTTTGAAAAATCTGGTGTCCTGCAGCTGTTAAACGCCCAAGTTTGAACAACTGCGAGGAGAATGATGAATGCCCTTCAGCAAGGCATTTAACTGTTTTTTGTTTTTGTTCATTAGAGTACAGTGCTCTGGAGTAAATGTAGACTATTTTCCTCCTCCACCCATGCAGCGCTAAGTGCACGCTGCTGCTAACGTAGGTAAGACTCTGTCCTTAGAATTGCCTACAATTGCAGGCTAACAAGGTAATCACGGTTTAACAACAATTTGAAATCCCAAATTGCCGCTTACAGACTCAAAATCTGGGCGTAGACCATCCGTCACTAATCTGCTGAAAAACCCCCTTCCACCGATTTATCTGATTGGCGTGGAAAGGGTCAAAACAACACAGGAACTCACCAAGGGTTGGCCTTTGACCTTCCACCTCGGGACAGAATCTGGGCCTGTGCTTATGTACAGAAATATTTTTTTGTACACACCCAGGGCTAAATGAGGACTGTGTGTGGGCTGTCTGCCCGCTCTAAGCAGATCATGGCCCTAAAATATAATCCGAGCAGCCTTGCCATTGACAGCCAGCAACCTCAAAGAGAGCAATGTGGGAAATATTGTCTGCCAGGGGAGTATAGAGTGTGTGTGTGTGTCCCCTCGTGATCTTCCATCACAATGAGAATAAACTGAGCTATGATATATGCTTTTGAAATCACCCAGCCCTCTGTTGTAAGTGTGACAACAATGCTAGTGATGCATTTAGAAGGAAGACAGAATTTCTCTTTTATTTTGAAAGGCTTGGGCTGGCAGATCTGGCAGATCTGTAGCCCTGTGAATGACAACTTGATAGCTTCATCACATGTTTCTCCTGCTGTAAAGGATTATTCAGATTTATTACAACTTTGGTCTTGTTTTTGAAGTCATGGCCATTATCCCTGCTAGTAATTACAAAGTTGTACTCACCAAGTTAATTGCTTAAAATCTGTAACATGCCGACATTGCTCAAAAGAAGTCAGATGGGGCTAAAAAACAGATGATCATACTGGCTTTAAAGAAACCCCTTAGGCAGGGCCAGATTGACAAAGCAGGGGGCCTTGGGTTAAAAATGTGCTAGCGGCCCCTATTTCTTCCAAGGCATATGTATTTGTTTGTATTAGCAAATAGTTTGTGGTGATTTAACTGACCAAAAATGATTTAAGAATATGATATACAATATACAATACAAACTGAAATAATAATGGTGTTAAACCAAACCATGTTGCCATGTTGGTAATCTTGCCTTGGCCCAATTAACCACAGTTATATGGAAGTGAAACCAAAGACAAAGAGAAAAATTATTACCCAAACTTTCCATTGTAAACATCCATCAAAGTTTACAGTTTGACTTAATGGTTCAATTTTGATCTACCATTCATAGCCAAGATGTCAGCAGTTAATTTTGCGAGTATGTTATTGACACAAATGATGTCCAATGATGGCTTTACAACAAAGATATTAAATGCACCTATTGCATTTAACATTTTCTTTTAACTGGTATTCTTATCTGACAACAGCAACTGTGAATGAGCAGCGGTGGCACGGTGTCTTGCTCAAGGACACACAGGAGTTAATGCTGTTACAGGAGTCAAGCCTCTAACATTTCCATTATGGTTTCGACACTATAATCACCGTGCAGACATACTGCCCAGCCTGTTGCTGCGGGTCAGATATAACATTCGACCTGTAGTAACAAGATGAAGTTATACAGAGGAAAGGAGAGTGGTGAGGCAGGTTGCCCATGCAGCTAACTTTGGATCCTTGCAATGATGTTTGCCTCGGGCCAGAATCCCCCCAAAATAGTTAATAAACCATGACTCACTGAAACTTTCTCTCTGAAATTGCTGGATAAAACATCAGGCAGACAGAAGTGAGGGAGATTATATCACATTAGAAACGTTATCAATATTGATTGTCTCTCGTGTTCAGGGATGTTATTAGAGTCTCGTTTTCATGCAGCCAAAAGGACAAGCAAGAATGACTCATGTACTGTACTTAGGTTTTAGAATAAATGCACTTGCTCGACAGCAGAGAAACCTCCAGAGTTTATTCTCTTTTTAAAAAATGGAATAACATAAAAAGCTAAATTGCAAATCACTTTTATGCATATTTTGTCTACTAAAAGCATCCTATTTGTATGAGATCTTTCTTTGCCCTGCACCTTTTCAGTCATGGAACGTGTATTATTGTATTTTTTATATTTTACAGATTACATGTTATATATTGTGTAAAACTTTGTGTTGGCAGTCTTCACGGAAGTGACGGAAAATAATAGTTCTCAGACACTGCTCAGACTTTTCTCATGAATCGGAACCAGTTATTTTTTGGACATCCGGTCCTTCGGTGACATGTGGAGGGATGTCCACGAGCGAAAGCAGGCAAAGTGCTAAGCATTTATAAACACTCTGATTTTCTTGTTTGGACTGACTCCAAATACCCCATTTCTATTCTATTCTAACACTGCATTGTGTTTAAACTGAGAGGTGAAGAGAGGGTCACAGAGTGTGTCTATGGGACCAGCACAACCAGCAGAACTCTAATCTCATCAATTTCCCAATGCAAATATTGGAGTTATTAATCTTCTGTGCAGACACTTGTAGTCACGCCATTCTCCCAGCCAACTCTCAAGGAACACATGGGGACCTTGTATACAGACACTTCACAAAGCCCAGGCAAATTTCACATTTATTTTTCCTTGTTACCATAGAGACATTGTACTCTAGGGGAGATAGCGGGCCCATATGTAGTGTTGGGATGCAAATCCCCTCGTTAAGATTTGGCTTTGAAAATGCAAACACACTCAAGAGCAGGACGTCGCTAAAACACTCACAAATGTACATAAATTAGACAATGTTTGTAGTAGATGTTGTTGTCTTATTATATGTTACTTGAGCAATTTTAAGCATCTGCAATTCAACCAGTGCTCTTGCAATGTTATCTAGTAGCTTTTTTAACATCATACATATTGGTGGTATTTTGCACGGAGCATCGTTGGTTCTGCCAAACAGAGTTGGACAGGAGTTTTGTTTTCTCTCCATTTCGTCTGTCTGTTCATCTGTCAGGTCACATTTGTATTTTAGAAAATGCCAATATTTTCTAAATGGATTTTCAGACAAGACAAAACAAAAGACAACAAACAGAAGACTTTGAAGAAAAGTTGGTAATGTGGAAAGAAAGAAGTTATTAACTTTCACACTGTTTGGCCAAACAGAGGGGCGGACGTGGCTGCACTTCGCTTCCAACCAGATTTACATCACAAAATCAGACTTTGTGTGCCTATCAACAGACAGCAAAACTCTATTACCAGGCCAACCAAACAACATGTAAGCACTGGAGAGCAACTTATGGTTTGGAAATAACTACCGTGGCAATTTTTCCAAACCTTGGTACAGTGGTGGTTACAGGGCAGCCTTCCTCGCCACTGAAGAGACTCAGAGCTGCAGGAGGATTTAAAGGCTCTGAACAGGAACATGTCATTTCCAATTTAGATATAGTCATGATAAAGTGAGCATCCCTTGATTTGAGCGAGAGAAAAAAAGTGCCGTCACATGGTTGCTGAATACGGAACCCTGCTGTTCGCCTCCTTTCAATGTCGAAAAAGTCCCTCTTTTAAATTCTGGGGTGAAATGATGTTCACTGATATGCAGGATCTAAAGGGGTTGGCAGGTATTTAGTAAGCCTGGGTAGGTGAAAGATGGTGTCATCAATCACTGGTACAACGCTGAATTGAAGGCCATGACATCACCAGAGGGCTAAACAGGCAGGACTTTGAGCATGAATGCTAAAATGTAGTGACCGTCAAAAACACTTAATTTCATATCTTAGGGTTCTTACAGTTTCTTATGTGAAGAGACGATTATAGAATTGATTTGGTGAGCTCCTACTTATGCTCACACTGCATCATAATTGTTCCTGAGGCTGCTATGTGGGCGGAAGAAACACAGCGGCGTAAGATTATGGGAAAGTGGTAGATTGCACCACTGAAGAAAACTCATGGAAAAATGTTATTATGGGGGAAGGCTCACTGTGCTGCGTTCATGATTTGACTCATGATTTCTACTGAGAGGGATGTTCAAGAAGATAGAGAAATACAGTTAGAGTGGGCGCAGGAACACCACTTAAACACAAAGATTGCGCAGTGTTTCTGTAAAGAAAGGTGCCGGTGATTGAAGAACTCCCAGGCATCTGGACGTCATGCGGCGCTTGGCCTTTGACATTTGAAGATGTAAACACGGAAGAAATGAAACCTTCTGTAAGCCTTCAAGGTAGTTGGTGGGAAAGTCCCCAGACAGCTTGTGGCAGGCATTTTGTAGAGTGCAGGGGGCCCAAAATCTAATCAGTGACTGTACATCTGGTCAACATTAGCATTTAGTTCTCCAGGGTCAGTGGGTGAGTACTGTTCACACTGAGGCAATGAGGACTCTGCCAGCAGATATTTAGATGAGGAAAAATTGTCCCTTCATACAGTTCTCCTGGTTTATTCTGCCATCATTTTGATTGGGGGAACATTTGGTTATAGATATCTACTGCACCATTAATACAGCCAGCGCTAATTGTGATGCTAAACACTGAATGCATATCTGCGATAAGATACTGCACACTGCAAAGCAAAAGGGTTCTTGTCAGCGGCTGCAATGTGACCACACTCAGACAGCAGCCACTATTTGCTCAGTGTTCATCTAATTCTTAAGCGGAGGTGTTGTCGTCACGCCAGTCAGCGGGGTTTATCTATAAATGAGCAAACAGAAGGGCAGATGACTCTTTAATTGTCGTGCTCGTGGTGAGCGGATCACAGACAGCGCAGAAGCGCTGAATCCAGCTCTCCAGCTGAGCTTTGATTCTGTGCCACTGAAACAAAGCGCTACTTCTCCGTTCAGATCAAGAACCACTTTTTCACTTTAGCTGCCAATGAGACACTCATGGAGAGGAATGCCCGGACTTAACTGGAGTGGAATTTGCATTGAGAGCTCTGACGGCCGGAGGAAGACAATGGGCTCAACAGCTGTTCTAAGTCCGAGGCTGATCCTGCCAACGCGCCATATGTACAATTTAGCACTGAGGAGAGCTGGTTAAGCTGTTTGAAGACATTGTCCCATTCGCATACCAGATTTGCCTCATCCAGACACTGTACTTCCCACACTAACTGTACTCACACTCAGAAGGAATAAGAACTGCTGCATCATATCATTTTGAGAAATATACATCTGTAGGTGACTTTACTCAGGGACTATGGGGCCATTGTATGGGCCCTGGCCTTCCAGCATCCCCCTCCCCAACACACACACTGCCTCTCTTACTTCCTTACTAGCCACTCTCTCCCTCACACACTTTCATCTCTCCTCTCTCGGTGGATAAGGAGCAGCTCTGCCTGCCACTGTGCACTTTCCTCTGAAAGAGCCATTCATTGCTGCCGGCAGAGGGACCCCAGCTCACCTCCTAACCACAGAGGGCTTCAACTTCACTACCTCCTGCCTTTTGGCAACACACTTTCAATGCAAACAGTCCCAAGGTAAAAGTGCTCACACACACAGACTGAAAAAAAAAAGAAAAAGAAAGAAAAACTGCCTTAGATGAGAAACCAACAGATGTTGTCTCAGACCTTGGACCATGGCTTGGCACATCTTTGCCTGCATCTATTGAGTTACATTCAAAGAAAAGGAAGGGTTCACTGCTGAGCAATGAATGGCGTGAGCACTGTGAGAGTGGACAACGGAAAAGTAAAGAAAAGAGAATCCACCTGATGTGGAGTTTACTTAAAGTTTTTGCTCAATACAAAATTGGTGCAGGTTGAAGTCAAAGTTTGTTTAGTTAAGGTTTGAGACATTAAGTCATCAGCTTGTCATGCTTTGATTTATGCATTGGGGAAGCCTCAGACAGGGTCAGTGATCTGATCTCCTCCCATGCATCTCTGACAGAGGGGAGAAGAAGGAGGCAACTGGACACTAACAGAGTGATTTGTAGTGGCACTTACCTCCATGACTGGGGCTGGGGAGGCAGAGCAGCAGGGTCAGGAAGGCACCGACCAGGGCTGAATTCAAGGCTCTCATATTTTCGTGCTGAAAGTTAAGTCCTCCACTCTCTCGTCAAAGACACTCCATTCAGAAGGGACTGAATGAGTTCCCAGTTTTGGGACCTGCCACAGGATACTCCTCTATGTGAGGGGGCAGGGCTGGGGAGGGATCATGAGAGGGACGCCCTCTTTCAACCATCCCCTTCCCCTCTCCAGCACACTTATAAACACACACACACACACACACACACACACACGCCCTTCAAAGATTGAAAAATCATATCCTGCCTCTCCCTACTGCCCCTGCACTTACACATTCACAAGTGCAAGCATCGGCAAGGCACACGTACGCCAGGGTTGTCGACTTTACACGTACGCGCACACTATGTCACGTGCACCTATTTGGACTTCATTCACCACCAAGGTTTAAAAACGTGTGCACATTACACATGTGCTGGGAGCGGGCTTATATTCTAAGACTTAAGCATATAGCCTGACTACGCTACCTCGGGACTTCCACCCTGTGAAATACTCACAATTTCACAATATTAGAATATACTAACCCAATAAAGGGCACACAGTTAAATTCACTAATGAAAGTCAAAGACGTGTTGTTTCCAATATCAAAACTACACCTTTTTACTGAATACTCACAAGAAGCAAGAACCATAAATAAACAAAAAGAAGCAAAAGAACACAAGAACCGCTGCCACTCCAGACACACAGTCAATACATGAACACACATACTCATTTAGCCAAATACATACATGCCCCATGAAAGAAAACCTACTGGGCCCCTAACATAGAAATCAAAATGTTTGAGATTAAAATAACATCCTTAAAATGTGTTATTAAATGCACTATTGCATTCTGCTGCTCTATACTAAATTGTGCAGATTCTAGTTTCCACCTTCATCCTTAGCCTTTGTTAACAGAAGTAACATTTTTGGTTCGTAATGTTATCAATAGCTGCCTGTGTCATGAGATTTATGATGCTCTATTATAAATAACGACACAACTGGTGTTAGTTTTAATGAACAACATTTTGCGTCTTAATTTTAGTGCAGCTAGCAAACAAATATCACATAAATATTGGGGAATGCAGTTAGTGAAGATGCAGTCTTTCACTCATTCAACCAAATATGAACACACGTTGACTCACTGGACTGCTTGAACGCCTTCTGGGCACTGCGCAGGTTTTTCGGTCAGAACAGCTGTCCAATCAATGCGGCGATAAGCATTGCGCACCAATGAGAGGGTATTTTAAGAGCCCATACTCATAGAATGGGGGTTACGTACATTCGCCTGTTCATCTCTGTTGCTGCGGCAATGTTTTGGCGTGAGAATTGTTTGGGCAGCGTGAGACTGAACACGTACAAACACATTTATAGAAATTCATGTATATCCATTCACAAACATGCCCCCTGAACTGGCCCTCAAATCAAACACCTCTCTCTCTCTGCCTCACTCTAAGTCTGGCCACTCCTGGATTTGTAGAGCTCACTCCTTTTGTCTCACTCAGTAATTGGAGTGGCCTTTGGAGACCGGCGGCTGCCTTCTGCAAGGATAAACCTTTTACTTTTAATTAAAGACAAATCAGGTTGTCCAACCCTCTTGGCGCTTAATCTTCCTAGCCTTTCCCCTGATCAATGTCTCCTCCTTTATGTTTTTGTTCAACAAACCTGCTCCAGAAGCTAATTAAGCTCACACTTTAGCGTGGAGTAGAGGTGTGTTGTCTTAGATTTGCATTCACTATCTCTCCCCTATTGATAGTTCAGGGACAATGGAAAAGTTTTGCTGCTCATGTTATCTAAGGCACTCAGAGACCGACTTTAATCGTGGTGAGTGTTTGTTGCTCATTGTTCTCCACTTGGCTTTTACTTTCTTTCTTTTTTTTTCTTTTTGGTAATGAACATGCACACACTCCTCACAAGGATTAGTAGTTTCTGGTTGGATGCTAAGATTAAACCTCAAGTTCGCTCTCAAAGCCTGAACGTTCAATTTCACCTGTCTCACAGTCAGCTGGTTGCCAAATTATTCCTCGTTCTTTCTGACAGCTGAAATGGGAATACAATTAGAATTTTCTAAACACTTCCTCTCAGGTGTGGAATAACAGTAATTCACTGCTGAGAGCAGCCCATGCAGTTCAATTTCAGTTCCCCCAAAATGAGCTGGCTTATAAAATATGATAAAGTATTCCAAAAGATGAGAATGAGAAGGGAATTTTACACAAAAAATTTTGTTTTTTTCTCAGAAAACCTACACGCACACACTATTAACGCAACCAAATGATGACGTTTTAATACCTTTTCTCATTCATGATTGAAACTGATATTCCCATAGGAATATGACATTCATCCGATTCCTCTGATCTGTGCAGACAAGTGCAGGTTCTGCTTCAAACAAAATCTGAATATGTCTTTTCTTTGGATCAACAGCACCTCCACTGGCAAATAATGGGACAGCTCCACACTGAAGTGCCGTTTATTTGTGCGGGAAAACAGCACACAGTGGCCACGCAGTGAAGATGAAGTGGACCTCTCATCTCTTCACTCTTCAAAAAAAAGAAAAAAAACTGCGAGTGGCTGTAGCTGAAATACAACCTGTAAAATAACACATGGCACCTGTAACACAACACTCTTTATTGCAGCCAACCTTTTCTGACACCACATCCTCCCTGATTATTTCAGCATGACATGAGCTACAATTAAAATGCTCCCTCTGAGCCTCAGCCAACCGCTTGCACTGATGATATACTCTTGCCTCCCTGGGGATGCATAATTTGCCCTGGAGGGATGTCACCCACTGATATGAGTGGGCTCCCTCAGTATGCGAGAGCACAGGCAGTCCTATGCCAGTGGCCCTTCCTTAGCATAAGCACTTCAACTGATGTAAGTACTAGATGTGTGCGAACCCGCATTTATCAAAGTCAGTTGATGCAATTCATGAGATTTTTCGGGCTTAATAATGCATGGACATGCTTTGATTAAAGGTATCCTGCGGAGTCTTAATTGTATATAAACAGGGGTTTTCTATATTATATGTCTCCTTCAGGCCCCAAAACACGTTGAATACATTTCCCACCTCATGAAACATGTGTAAACCCTTTTTAAACTTTTAAAACCTCATTAGTTTATATCAGCGTGCACGCTACATCTTCTTCTTATCCTCTTTTATAGCTGCGTTGCTACGTCTTTACGGTGACATTTCTTAACCTCCTGCTCATGTTGTGTCATGCTGCTGTGCATCTTTGTGGTGGTGGAACACAAGATAAAAACAATATAAAGACCCACTTATGGAAACTATGGGAACACTGGTGATAAAAAAAAAAACTCCATGAAGAACCTTTAAAGCTGCTTTTTTTTGCAGCAGCAGAACAAGCTGAAAACAGAACATGTGACATTTAAACTTGTTTGCCCGTTAACACATCCAGCAAACATGGAGCAACATTCGTGTTTCTGTCCACCTAAAGAGGTTTTTCATCTTCACCATCTCCTGAGGGAAATATCTGGCTCTCAAGCTGGTAAATGCTCCAGTATGTTCAACAGCTAGTTGTTACTTTTTCTATCGTTTGGTGCTGGCCAGATAGTTTACAGTGAGTTTATCAGAGCTTTTATCACTGAAAATAGCTGTCTGTTGCATCTGGAAGGTTGATGAGCTGAGTCTGCAGGCCAGAAACTAAAACAATGAGCTAAAAGCGGCTAAAAAGCTCCGTAGAGCTGCATAGTTGTCGATAATTATCCATTGACTCATATGTGTCATATGATGTCACCTAGTCATTTATTCATTGTTAATATATAAAGAGTTCATAGCTTGCTTAAACACATAGGTTCACATTATTTCAAGTCTTTCAGGAGGTAGAGTGGGTCGCCCATTAATTCAGGACATTAATCCATTAATCCCAGGGTTGGCGTCTCGATCCTCGGCTCCTCCTGTCCACACCTGGAATCGTCCTTGGGGAAGATATTGAATCCTAAGTTGAAGTGAAGTGAAGTGATCTACTTCTAGCACTTGTCTAATGTAAGACATGGGGACAGAATCTACAGCCCCGTTGCCAAAAAGACTTTTTAGTACACATACATTCCCTGTTTGTGTTACTGTCCCTCCCCTGCAGCTCAGCAAGGAAACACTGTCCAGGGAAACACAAAACGGACATTATGTACTAAAAAGACTGTAACATTAGAGCCCTGCATGATTTGACTAACTCTGAATGATGAAGCCTCATATTAGCTTCAGATAGACTGTGGATCTGTTGCCCATCTCTTACACTGTCACATTTCTTCACAAAACGAAAATCTAAACCTATCCTTTAAAAAGAAGTATTTGTGCACTTCTGCAACAATATACAGTATTCGCATCTACCATCTCACCATATAAACTTACTGTTATATGGCAGTAAATTTCCTGAACTTGGAGGCCGTTCAGACAGTCTCATTTCTCTCCCATCTGATGTAATCTTCACACGGAGCAGTAACTTGGGACATTTTGCCAAAATATCACCTCTCAAGTCATCATCGGCAGAGCGAAGATGCTCAGCTTATCACCTTTGTGTGTTGCTGCAGCCGTCTGGCCAGACCACCACTTTGCTCTCAAAACCCGAGGCTTGATTAAACCGCAGCATGTATGTCAGTATTATTCTAAACCTTCTAAACCCCACTGTCAGGATAAGAACTTGAGCCAAATATCAGATAATCACAGAGGTTTGTTTTGATCACCATGATTTACTGCTTTTAAGACAAAATGTAATAATCAAGTGGCCTCTGGGCAAAGAGCTGTGGTGGAACTGGCAGTAGCAAGAAGCCTGCTGAGAGAAAAGAGGACAGTTTCATAACAAGATATTCTTAATTTTCGCACTTTTTTATGCCTTTTCAGAGACTGTGACTCACTTCTTTGTCGCAAAGTATAATGGCTTACTTCAAATTTGCTCAATTGTTTGGTTAGGTTCAATCCATGACTCTTCAGGATTGTTTTCCTCCCTTTCCACGACGACCCAAATTGAGAATAAACTGAAAACCACCTGCATAACATGAATGCTACCCATGTGATTTATGCCTCAAGCATGACTGCAGGACAGGAGTTTATGTGTGGAAAGATTTTTTTTTCTTTTTGAGGAGGTTGCAAACCCCTGTCATTCAACAGCACAGGTAAACACTTTGATGAGTTGCTGTGAGAGAGAGCGGCACACCGAGAGGCAAAGTTCATGGTGAGATTAATTCTATACAGGGAAAAGAAAGTCACTCAAAGTTGTATTCAATGATTACTGTAGAATCAGTATGAACAACAGATGAAACAATAAAAGGGGACACAGTATATCATTGCAGATTTAGGTTTTTATTGGTATATACAGCCGGTTTGTTACACTACAAATAAGGTTAGTTGATCACTCACTATTTTTCATTATCGATTAATCATTTCAGTCATTTTGTCAAGGAAAATGACCAAAATTGAGATAGACATTTTCAACTATTTTCTGATGCTTCACACTAAATGAGCTGATTACTCAAGAGAATAATAAGCATCCATTAATGGACGGTGAAAACAGAGTTATTTTGACAATATATAATCTCAATCAATAACTTTTACTTTCTAATCTATATTTATGTACTAACTTTCTACTCTCGCTACTTGTGACCTGATGCATGGCAGAGATTTGATGCATTTTAAGTGCTTCTATCCAGGAAGACGCTCTGGAGTCCAGAGAAGAATTTGACACATACTGTATTAAAATAAGATTAGGATTCCAGCTTCTGTACATAAATCTGTAGCAAAGAGATGAATATGTCCTGCGCTGGAGACGTTAACAGGCTTACATGGATATATTTTGGTGGAATAATAATTCAAATAAATCTATTTTAAGCTGTGAGAATCTCTGTCCGCCCCAGCCCTCAGAGGTAGAGGTGTTACAGTGTTATTAACACTGTCAAAAAGGTGTTGATTGAGCTTGGATTTTGAGATTGTAGCCTGATGTTAATGTCAAGCAGTCAAGTATCATTAAGATTAATTATTATTAAGAATGAAGAGTTACTTTTTTAAATCAATAAATGACGCAGGCTACATGTTTGCCCCCACAGGGATTTTCTACCCTGACTGACAGTAACTCGATAAAGTCAGTTCACTCACACCAACTTTCAAAGGACTCCCAATGACCAACGGCCAACATTTGCAGATGATAAAAAAAAAAAAAAAAGCATGGCGAATAGAATTTTTCAGGCTTCTATTTTGTGCGGCAACATTAGCAGACGCTAGTCAGAGTTACTTTCTTCCCACTGTAAGCCTATTACAGCCCCTGCTTTCACAATCCATCGACAGTGTCAACTTAATTCGCTTTTCTCACCTCGGCTAATGCCTGACACCACTGGAAAATGGTTGACTCATTTGCAGTGTATACACATGTAATGCCGTGTCTCCCACGTTTATTAATGATACTAATTCCTATGACAATGTTTGTGTGCCCTTCATTTTTTTTCTCTCTCCAAGTTCAATAATCACGTGTTTAGATATGTTTGCTCAAGGAGAGGAGAGGCTTAGGCTTGCCAATCAAATAATTCCACAGCCTTTAAAGCTATAGAACTTGATAATGAGTGGTTGCAGCCTAAACTGTGTTGTGGCATTTGCTGCATACTTCATTTCAGGGTCTTAATCTCAATTAGCATGTAGTTTTCAAAGGCACAGGACTCCCTGGCTAAATCCTCACCGCATCTGGTTTGTTTATCTTTTCCCTGACAGCTTTGTCACTTTGAATCCCTGTCCCTAATGCAGTGCTCCTCTGGGGCGCATTGTCTGCAGACGCATGGGGATCCTCAGGTATTAAATGATGCTTCTGAATAGAAGAAAATATAAATAAATTAAACACAAAGGTTCATGGAAAATGGAGGATAAATAACTAAGCAGAAGTATTAACGAAACAGTCTTAGCTGTTAAAGATAGAGATAGCACATACCAAAAACAATTTTATTTTTCCTCTGTTTCAGTAAAATAATGGTTCACTAGCCTCACTAACCAGCAATCTATTTACTAATCAGGTTACCATTTGAATCTGTACTGAATTTCAAGGTTAAATCCTAACAGATATCCTAGCTTTGTACAGGAAAAACATCTTACGTCTTATTTTTTGACACATGCATAATACTGTGAGGCACAACATTGCAGCTAAAACGGGATTTTCCCTCCATCAAAGCCAACAGATCATCAGTGTGACAGAAATCTTTCTAACAATCAGTTGTGTGCCAGAGTCGGCATGTGCACACACACACACACACACACACACACAAAAAAACAATATTCTGAATTTCACGCGCCGTTTCACTTGATAAAGAGAGAAATGTCAGCCGCTCAGCTGCTCACACATGAACTTGCTAAATGGATGCGAGGGTGGCAAACGTTGTTACTGTAACGCTGAGTCCCCCTGCTGTGCTCTGAGCATCACGGTGCTCTAAAGCAGCAAAAATGCAACGTGAAGTACACAGAGCATATGAAGCTGCTAGTTTCCTTTGGAGAGAGGGCACACGAGAAGTAGAAGTAGTAGTTCATTTGAAGTAGAAGAAAACATCCTTTGATTTTGCACCTGAAATCAATAAGTAATGTATTGCAGCAGATTCCTGAAACAGCACAAACAGGAGAAGACTGCAAGCTGTGCATGAAAACCCTTGTTCTACTGTACAAAACAGGATTTGTAAGCTACTGGAACTAACTTCCAAATTTACCTCACATGGGTTTTGTCATACTCTTACGCCTGTTGGGTAAATAGAGGTCGCCGGTTAGCTTAGCTTAGCCCCCCGGTTGTGCGTGCTACGCTGCCTGTCCCTGACCAAGACAGGACAGGACACGTTCACTGGAGTTGGTCCCCGGTCGCCATAGAAGGCTGACCAATGCTCCAGCTCCCCTCGGAAGAAGGATGGCCGGATGGGTCAAAAGCAGAGGCATATGTGCATCACGGGTGACCATTAAACGACCGAATGGTCCAATTGTAAAAAAAAAAAGACAGAAAAACACACAAAACACACATGTAGTTATGTTGACATTTAAAACAGAGAAACACAAGCTGTGCACTTATTAACACAGATGGATCTACTGCAGTCTAACGACAGCACTCCTTGGATCATTCCCCAACAGAGAGCAAAAACTTGAATACAAATATATTTTATC
>JAVQJF010032261.1:0-11409 GCA_036023855.1 Gadopsis marmoratus
TCATTATCCATACTGCTTATCCCGAAGGGTCGCAGGGGGGGGCTGGAGCCTATCCCAGCTAACATTGGGCGAGAGGCAGGAAACACCCTGGACTGGTCGCCAGTCAATCGCAGGGCAGACAATAATAGTTCATTCAGTGTAATTCCATTTAACACTTAATTTAATTTAGATTCGCTTAATAGGTTCATTTAGTGGACATAGCTCATCAACTCTAAATGCAGAAACCTCAAAATAGAAAAGTTTTAGTTTAAAAAGACGCTTACAGGTTAAGAACAGCTCAGAAACTCAAATTGCCCATATTTTCTGAAAACCAAAAGCTCTACCAAGGGAATAAAAAAAAATCAGAGATACAGACGATCAAGCTGGAGTACAGCTTTTGTGACGGCCTGCTTTATTTTGTAAACTGAAAATATGACACCACTCCGCCAACAGCTTTAACCTTGTGCATTATGCAGTACACATTTACGCATAAATGACAAAAGGTGGACACACACTGATGTTCCTGTGTTGTAAAACAGACAAACCAGAATGTTGTTTTTGGTTTGCTTTTGCTTTTAGAGGTGGTGTGAAATAAAAACACAAGAAATGGAGGCACCATGTGGGGAGATGGTGGTGGACTAAAAACGTCTTAAGAATACATGAGAGGTGGGAGGGGGTCCGCTTGTAGCATAGTTAAAGATTACAGAAACAATTATTCAAGGCATAACCACCTTCTGATGACCCCTACTGCCCTCAAGAGCCCAGCAGAGCCCAAAGCCCTCTGAAAATGAAAATGCACACACTGTAATGGCTGTCATGCTGCATTCACATCAGGTGGGATGAGCAGTAGCAACAGGAAAGATTCCAGTTACAACTTGTTAATATCACCAGACAGTTTTACATGATGTCTGCAATTAAATGCAATCAGAGAGACAGAAATGAAATCAGGCACAGACAAGTTTGAATCTTCACCTGTGTTGACCTCATATATACACTAGATGGAGCCACTCACCATGTAATACTCATAGACTGTATGGTAACACCATACTGCCATGATCTTATTCATTTCTAAAGCAGGTTATAAATATGCAGTGTGTTCACATTGGAAAAGTGACAAGTACACAAACTGAAAGATGTTAGCATGAACAGAGAATCTGTCTGATTATTCAGTGTGTTGTTGATTGACACTACTGTCCCAAAATGTAATTCACGAGAAACAGAGTAGCTACTCCTGCTAAGTTTGCAAGGGCTCAGGGCGTTCCAACTGTCAACTTGGCAAGTGTTAAAGGGCTCTCTGGTTGCAGACTTTTCTCAAGGGAATAACCCGCAATGCCCAGTTTTGTGATGTTAAAACAGATACGACAGTGGAGTTCTGGAAGTGTTAAATACACAACATAAGGAGATGGATGGATGGAAATGTCATGTCCATCTTCTATTCAAGTATAAACGCACATGTCACTAACCAGCACCCTGTGCACTCGTTCATTCATTCATTCATTCTCCATACCGCTTATCCCAAAGGGTCTGTGGGGGGGGGGGGGGTGGGCTGGAGCCAATCCCAGCAGACATTGGGCAAGAGGCGGGGGACCACCCTGGACTGGTCGCCAGTCAATCACAGGGCAGACAAACACACATTCACACCACATTCACACACCGATGGGGACACAGTTGCCATCCTAGGTTCAGTGTCTTGCCCAGGGACACTTCGACATGTAGACTAGAGGAGCTGGGCCGTCCATTAACCCGGGGTTAAGGCAGTTAACACACCCTCTGTGACTGAGCACAGCATCAGGAGGGCTCTGACACATGGGAACACTAGGAAAGCTGGTAGGTAGTACCCAGGTAGTCTCCAACTCCCTCACCCTGAGCACAGAATTCCCACAGGGTTGCGTCCTCAGTTCCCTACTGTACTCCCTGTACACACTGTGTGGCCAGGTTCAGCTCCAAATCCATCATTAAGTTTGCTGACGACACAGTGGTGGTGGGTCTGATCTCAGTGAGATCCCAAACAACAATGAGAAGGCGTATCTGGAGGAAGTGGCTGACCGGTCACTCTGGTGCCAGGATAACAAATCATGCATGTCGCCAAAACCAAAGAGCTGATTGTGGACTTTAGGAGAGCACAACAATGGAGGACATACATGCCACTGAGGAATAATAGGAGTATTGTGATGAGAGTGAGCATCTTCAAATACCTGGGAGTCCACATCACAGAAAATCTGATAAAAATATGTGTTAAAAAATGCAATAGTCAGTGGAGGTATTACCATGTTGTCATTATTACTTCAATTACCTACAGTAATGAACTATCCTTTCCCTTCATTTTCACTTTCTGCCCAAAATATCTTGTATTCAGAACCAAAACGCCTCACAATAAGGTAAGAAACCATACAAAAACCCAGTGACTTGGAGGGAAAAAGGTAACCAGTTTATAAGTTATGATGCAGTTTCAAACCAATATTCGTTCATCAGGTTACATTAAAAACAACCTAAATAAAGTTTCTTCACTGTCATCATTACAGCTTTCACTGAGTCTGCTTGCTGCAGGATACGCTGGATGCTGCCCAAATAGAATGCTGACAAGAACTGAGTCTGTCCCATCACATGCATTACAGTAATTAACTCTGCATTCAGAGGATGATAAAGATGGTGCAACACTTTCGTGAGGAATAGAGAGTTTGGGAAAAAATTAAGGACTGGTCTTTCTGTTGCAACTCAGCCTTTTGGGTATCAGGCTATAACTACAACTATAACTACTGTATATTGGGATCAGAAATATAAACTCAATTAATAATAATAAATTATTCTTTTCATGTAAGTTTACATTCAGATGAGATGAAAGGGCTGTTTGATTCTTTCTGTCAAGGCATCTATAGGGCAAAAAGTGAAGAATTAATAAAAAGGAGAAAGAGAAGCGAAACAGCCTCCCCTTATGCTCCCAATAATCATTTATTATTGCAGTAAATTATTCTGCTATCTGCATTTATGAAGCAGTCATGTAGAATAGACATCCCATTTAACAGTACACATATTTCTTTTTCCCCGAAGTGGTGGTGATTTGGATTAAAGCTTTGATCAATTTCTCTATAGAGGGATGGGGAGGGGACAAGTGTGAGTACACTGTTTAGCATCACAGTTAAAAAAAAGGTGTTAGTTTGTCATGAATCGTAAGGATAAGGTGGTTAGGGTTAATCAATCAATCAATCAATCAATAAATCAATCAAGTTTATTTGTTTATCAATTTTATCTTAATTGTAATCCTGCCACTTCATTTTGTGCATTAGAAAGAGTTTATAATAAATGAGGAATAATAATAAATGCACAGTTTGTGTAGGCGGGGGGAGGTGATGCTCTTCCTGAATCTCTCAGTGCTGTCCTGGTATATTCGGTACCTTCTTCCCTACTGCAACAGGGAGAAAAGGCCATTTACCCAGTGGTTAGGATTCTTAATGATTGTCCTAGCCTTATTCTTGCAGCGCCTGGTAAATATCCTTTAGGCAGGGTTGAGCACCACCTTTTGTATGTTCAGCTGAACAAACCACTCTTAGCAGGGCTTTGCGGAACTGTTTGGTGTTGTTTTCGTACCAGGCAGTGATGTTTCCCACTATTAATGGTGCATCCTGAAGATGTCCACCCTCTTCACAGAGCACCCGTGGATTAGTTTGTTGTCATGACACCAGCGGGTTAGATCCTCTACTTACTTCAGTCAGGGTGCCGTTGTCTAGCGGTGCCGGGCAGTGAGCACAGGGCCCACCAGAGGACATCGGGCCCTCAGGCCACCCTCATGAAGTCTGTTTCTGGTTGTTTGGTCAGAGACATTCACACCAGTGGCCTGCTGGAGGTCATTTTGTAGGGCTCTGGCAGTGCTCATCCTGTTCCTCCTTCCACAAAGGAGCAGATACCGGTCCTGCTGCTGGGTTAAGGACCTTCTACGGCCCTGTCCAGCTCTCCTAGAGTAACTGCCTCTCCTGGAATCTCCTCCATGCTCTTGAGACTGTGCTGGGAGACACAGCAAACTATTGATGTGCCATCCTGGAGGAGTTGACTGCCTGTGCAACCTCTGTAGGGTCCAGGTTTCGCCTCATGCTGCTGACCCTAGCCAAATGCAAAACTAGTGAAAACAGTCAGAAAACACGAGCAGGGGAAAAAATGGCAATGGCCTCCACCTGTAAAACCATTCCTGTTTTGGGGGTGTCATTGTTTCCCTTCTAGTGCACCTGTTGTTAATTTCATTAACACCAAAGCAGCTGAAACTGATTAACAACCCCCTCTGCTACTTAACTGCACCGCACCTAGTGGCTGCAGGAAATGGCATGCCGACCCGTGAGGCTGGGATCGTCACATGCCCCGACATGCACACATTGGCGAGGGCCCGTTCAACGCTGCTCGCAGCTTTAATTAGGGCCCGAGCACCGAAATGCAATTTCCCATATATATCCTATAAGTTTAATTGATTTGATGCTATACTCTGTTCAAAAACTGTTCCTTCAATTTTTTTGAGCAGTGTACACTGTCACTTCTGTGGTGCAATATACTGTAAAAAGCCCAAGATAGTTAGATAATCTCAATATGGAAGTCTATATCTAAAATGAAACCTTGTAATCAAATCCTAATTTAATTTTACATTTGTATGCACATATGAAACAATTAAAATGACAATTTCAAAATCATTGTTAATGTTTGAAAATGCATCAATACTGCCAAAATTAAGATGAAAACAGTGACAAATAATTTTTGATGAAATCGTAGGTGAAATTGAGTTTTTTCAAATTGGCAGACAATGTGAAGCCTAAACTTGAAAATTAAACTGCTGACTTCACTGTTTTCAGGACTTTTTTATTGCCCAATCAAAATCAAAACATAGTTCAAATACACACTATAAATTAATCTGCCAATAATTTTCTTAATTGTATGGTCTACAAAATGTCAGAAAGTACAAAAAATGCCCCTCACAATTTCCTGAATCCCAAGGTCATCTTCAAATTACTTGTTTTGCCATACAATTCAAAAACCAAAGATATTCAATTTACTATCACACCAAACAAAGAAAAGCAGCAAACTCAGAGAGAAGCTGTAACTAGGGATATTTGGCATTCCTGCTAGAAAAAAAGAAGATGGCACACTATGGCAGTCCTGAAATTTACTTGTCACTTCTAAGTTTTTATTTTTATTTTAATTAAACAATAATTATGCTTTTATGAAAATTATCTTTTATTCTAACAAATGGACAATGGCATTTCAGTTAAATTATTTTATTGTCAGCCACAGACTTCCACATCTTACAGTCTGTGATATAGGTATGGAGTGTTAAGTGCAAAACATGCTATTGTGCACTAAAACCAAATTATATGTTTGGTCTTTCATGTTTGTGCCTTTAAATCTAAAGCATGACAAGGAAGAAAATCCATAAATACTGTATATACTTTTGGAGAAAGAGTATGGCCTACATTCCCAGTAAAGTTTCAAACAAGCGATATTATGGCACATAAAATGACATAAGGCAAAAAAATAAGTGTGTGCAGAGAACACATTAAAATGTGCTGCTGGTATTATGTCAATTCTTAAAATATCTAAAAACACAAGGGTCCTGTCACATCTAAATGTACAGTATATGTTAAGGTTTTCAGGAAATACCTCATTGTAGACACCCTCCCTTTTCAGTTGAATAGGTGAAAATATATCAAGTACAAAACAGATTCACCAGCAAAAATGAAAAACATTTGCTGCTTTACAGTTCAGAACAAGTTATTTCAGCTAAGTACTGAAGCCACTTCCTCCATGGCTATTAGATGCTTCTTCCAAGACAAAAAAATCCCCAATTTAACCAATCACTGAATTCCATTAGTTTTCAATCTCAAAATACACATTTTATTTTGAGGAATCACAATTTGAGGTCAAAGAGTATACGAGATCTATATTCTATAAGGAGATCTGTACATTTTGTAGTGTGTGTGCTTGCTTGGCAGGTGCCTAAACCAGGTCAGCAGTGGTGGTTGCTACTTCCTCCCCCTGACCAAATTTGGATTTTCACTCCAGCAAAGGCACATTCACATTAGCCTTCTGTTCAACAACCACAGTCAAATGAATGTGACGTCACAGGTCAGATGTGGGTAATAAATATTAAGCAGTGCAATCACAGACTGTAAACAAACAGTTACTGAAGTTTGTAGTCGGGGAGTGCAATATTGTACAAAACTAGGTGATGACACAGCGCTAGAGTAACTGCTTCTCCATTTCCAAACACTGTGTCAAGAGTTTCTAGTGGTCAACTGTGTGAATTCGCTGGTCAATCTACAGATCACACAAAAACAGTCAACGTATGCTTGAATGTGTCTGTCGTACTCAATTAAATTAAAGATGGTTTAAATATTTGCATGGGAGATGTGTAATGCAACTGTACCTTATGTGAGAAGATAAACTCAAATTCAAGCATCAGAACAGAACGACATGAGAGTCTATGATTAAAACTGCACTCCAACTGGATAGAATCATATGATTCCAAATTCACTTAATATGGACTTCAAGTTGACCCCACAGGGAGTGAACACAGAAGAGTCTGAACAAACCAAACATCATGAGGAAAAGAAGTGTCCTTGGGAAAGACACTGAACCACAACATTACGATCAAGTGAGGACAGACATGTATAAAATGCAAATCAATAGTGAAAGATAAAGTGACAGAAGGACAACTTCTGCGAGTTCATAATGGGTTTATGATGAGTATGCAATAGAATTCACGATAGAAGTCACACTGCAGAACACAGCAGTGCAGTGAAACAGTCTCTCGGGGTAGTCCCACTGTTGTGATGTCACTTGAGGATGCAGGTGGACCGAAGTTGGTGGACTCCTGAATAGACTGTAACTTCTCACCGTCTGTGGAAAAGATGGGAATATATACGTATATCACATTAGGTAAATCTGATACCTCATGGAAAAGGAGATTAACTACCATAGCACAGTTTTGTTTTCTTCAGGTGAGCTCTGTTTTGGTCAAAGTACTGCTTGGTGTGTACGTCTGAAGACAGCCAATCAATGTCTTCTTTACAACCAAATGTAAGGATGCAACTTTTGGTACACAGTATGTTATTACAGTATTTATTTCAACAAGATGTATTCCATTATCTCTGATGTCTGGCCAGTGGTTGTTTCAACACAATGGACACATTTCTCTGAACAGACGATTGATAAAACTGAAGCAGTGGGAGATCAGAGGCCTCAGGCAAATTAACTAAATTATCCGTGTCTCCCTGAGGAATCCTTTTATTATTTAATTATTCTCTGTCAGTAATTCCAGCTGGTTTCAGCCACTCAGAATGTCGCTCTACTTTTCTATGGCAACACAAGATAAAATAGATTCAAGACGGCCTTACTGCGTGTTTGTGCCAGCTGAGAAAGGAGTTATTTTACCCGTTTACAGTAAAATAATATAATCTTACCAGAAAGGGGTCTATATCACTCGAAACTGGCTACCAAAAACAGCCAGCATGTACTGTAGCCAAGGGTAAATACCTAGAAGAGGCTTTAATGCCAACTAAAAAGAATTATGACCATATCAAAACCCTGGGAGCATGAACAGAACTCACTAAATTGTGGTCAAAACACCTCCCCTCATTTTATATGCTTCCAAAAGCAGTGTCAGAAGTGCTCAGATCATTTATCTATGTAAAAATAGCAATACCACAATATAAGAAAAAGTCCGGCATTCAAAATCATACGAGTAAAAGTACAGAAGTATTCCAAAGTAAAGTATTTGTTCTACAGAAAATTGCCCATTGTTGTCTGCTATAGAGTCGGATAATTTAATCTATATTATACAAGACAATCATGTTTTGAACCTGAAATCTGAGCCATGAAAGTAAGTGTTACAGGCCAACTGATGCTGCATTGTGAGGCTGATGTTTATATGGTATTTGTAAGTTTAAAAAATACAATAACATATCCACTGACAATAATTTTTTGTAAAAACCTAAAACAATGTTTTTGTGACCAAGATGCATACTGAGAGGGACATGCCAGTGCTCTCTGGTGGACAAACAATGTGACGGAGACACTCTTTCTAAATTACCTCCAGCCTAGTTGCATTTCTGTAATGCAATTTGTTGTTACTTAGCAGCAAACATATGCAGTACTTGACTAAATGTACTTAGTTGCATTACACAGATGTATAATAATCTACATAGACTTATAAAACCCACCAGTCAAACTGATCAACATCTGGAATTAGTCAATAACAGACACTATCCAAAATTCAGTCAGATTTTCATTAAATCCTTTGTGAAGGAAATGCCCTCACACAATAGAGAAGGTTCTGGGATTTAAAAAAATAAAATAAACACCACATATTTCAAATATTGTTTCATGTATTATGGCAACAATGGAGCCTTTCAATAACTATGACTGTAGATGATGAGGGGCCTGCAGCCCTTGAGCAGGGCTAATCCAGCTTCCTTATGCATCCTGGAACTTTGAGGTTCACCCAGACTGGAATATGTGAATGTGGACCTTCACTTCACTTAAGTCAAGATGTAGATTTAGACCAACACACCTAATTGACCTATGCTAAACATGGCTTCAGCTGTCTGTCTCGTCACCCCTGCTCCTATTATTGTTAAACCATTTTTTCAGTGACATAATGCTCTTAAGGTTTTGGTGTGGGTGTTTTGTAATTCCAACTCTTATGCAGTCATAAAAACAAAACAGTAATGCAGCCTGTTAGAGAAAATCAAATCAGAGGAATGAAGGGGCTTACCTTAAGTTTAACTTGTCTTCACCTTGTCCTTAACAGACACAAGCGTTTCTCTATGGTCCCTACTGTCTTTCATCTCATCAGTCTCCTTGCCCTCCTCATCCTTTTCTGCTTTTTCTTCCTCTATGCCGAGGACTATACTCTGCCGAACACTGACAGAGATCACCACTGCCTGTATGATGCCATAGATCAAAGCAAACTGAGGGAGATACTCCTGGATCAACCAGAGTAATCCTGCCATTCCAACTGTGGAGACAAAAAACATGGCCATACCATGAAACCACAGCCTCAGTGCTCCCTGGACCCCCAACACCTCCAGGATCAGCTTGGCAGGGGGGGACACAGTCCACAGAAAGCCAACGACAAACAGGTCAAATAAGTGGCGAAGGAAGTTGAAACAGATCTCGTGGTGCTCTGGTAGGATTTCCACCTTGCAGGTGTGCGCAAAGAGTCGGAAAGGAGATGTCAGCTGAAAGGAAGCAGTTGTGGGAGACGGAGGAGGTGTTCCGTAGTCAGAAAAGTCCCCATCAATATCACGGTCCCACACATCTCCACTCTGACTGTAATGTTTCCTTCGTCTTTGTCCACTTTGCTCCGTTTTTCTTGGCCATGAAAGGTAAGACGTTGGGAGATATTTATTCCACCATCTAGAAACGTGCTCTGACTTTGCCTCCGTCTCCTGTTTCCCTGTGCCAAGCTCTTCAATTTCCATGGACTGAAGCTTCTCCTGTGCCTCCCAGTACTCCTCTACTGAACTACTTTGGTCACTTTGACGTCTCCACCCTCCCCAGATCCAGGAGGACCATCCCCCAAGGCCCTGGCTGTGTCCGTCCTCAGCTATCACTGTTGTGGTATTTTCTGACGGGGCACTGCTGGCCCATGAGCGCACCCACCCCCAAGCTCTGCCTACCACAGTTATCATGCTGTCCCACTGAGCTTCTTGGCAGCTGAATTAAAGCCAGCACTCACTTCTCAGCTCCTCTTGCCGTTTCACTTGGCCAGGCAGTCCTGTGAGCTCACTGGAAAAGCAGGCATGTACTGCCAGTTCAGTTGTAATACCTGTTCACAAGGACTCAGGCCTGGGCAAAATTATCCTTAGGCCATAGACACACCTGTGGGTGTGTTTGAGGAGTTTAACAGAAAGAAGGGGTGAGACCCCTGCTTACATTACTTACAAGTGTCCTTACTGGAATTGCAGCATTTATAAGTCAAGATTCTCATCTATGTGTCTTCGGTTTAATTTGCCAAAGCTGCTTTCAATAACTCAATATCACCTTCAGATAAGCTTAATAAGGAAGTTAGCACCAGCTACACATGGATAGGTTGACTAAGGCTTCAGCCTAGTAACGTTCACGTTGTTGCTTGGCAAACGTCTTTACGTTTTTCAGTTCCCGAAACACATTGATTCACTCCTCACACCTGCAAATGAAAAGAAAATGTACAGTTGGTTGAAGCATTACATCTTCCTTCCAATTCCACGTCAACATCATTACGAGTTAGCTAATGTTACACTAGTCTCGATAGTTGTAGTTAACCCGCAGTTGTTTGTTTTTTTACTGGAAAGTATGATTGGTTAGCAACTAACGTCAGCTGGTTTAACGTTAACTAATACATTTTGGGAGAGCATGTTTAGAGTTTTCGGTGTCTCTCAAGTGCGGTAGGTAATCTGAACATGCTCACCGTCAGCGACGTTAGCTAGCCCTCCTTGTTAGCATCAAATAACTCGACACACAGACCAAGTCCCTAAACTTCTGGATGCCGTGTTGTCACACCAACGTGTTATCTTTTGCGTTTGGAGAATAAAGTCACCTCCAGCCAATGTCTACTCACGACTAGTCACTGTACTGCTATCCAGCAAAAAACAAACAAACAAGCGAAACATTCCACTGCCAGGACGACTGAAATGTTTACCTAATTACGAGAACAAAGACGACGGACTACCGGTTCGGTTTCAACCTTCAAAATAAAATCACCGTTAACCATCTGTAGTTCATGCTAAGGCTCTTGTTCCATTTGTCCGTTTCACACACATATTACTTGTATTTATTCCGGGCGTAGAAATGTGGCTAGTTTTAGCTACTTTAATGCACCGCCGCAGCACCATCACCCCCAAGAGTCAGTAAGCCTATGTCTCCTAAATCCTTTGCTGCAGGTACATTCGACAGATATTTACTGCGGATCCAGCTGATCATAGTCACTTTCACCCCGGGTTGGCGGTAGGACGACGGTTAGCTCATCGCCATCGCTCTTAATTGCCAAGGTTTAATTAAAGGACGATTAATAGATTAGTTTGACAATTGATGACTTGCCCATATGAAAGTTAAAAAACGTTATTTTTGTTTTTACATGTTACAGTATTGACATTTTCTTCAATAAATTCCATGTAATGTGACCTAGTGACTCCGAATCAGTACCTTACATTACACTAGACCAGGGGTGGCCAACCAGTCAGAAACTAAGAGCCACATTTTTTACTGTTACCGCAAAGAGCCACATCATACACATGGGCACACATGAACATCACCCCATCCCTTCCTCTCTCACACACACAGACCTCTGATCAGCCAGATTTATTGTAAATGTCACACACCAACATGATATTGACAGAAATTGACTCCAACAGTACTAAGACCACAGTCCAGTCATTTTCAACAATGAACATTGTGCACTGTCTCACACACACA